>JAJLRB010005244.1:0-24017 GCA_020976825.1 Odocoileus hemionus | reverse complement strand
GGAGAGGTTGTAAAGGCAAAGAAAACGGGGGGGCAATGTCTGGAAACGGGGGGTGTGATTCTGCCTAGGGGGGAGTGGCAAATAATTCTGGGTTTGATGTGATAGAGGGATCCCCATGTTTTTCTGAAGTGCAAATGATGTATTGTATGCCGGTGGGTGTCAACAACCACGTTTTGTGATTTCATACTTATGGGTTGCTGTCAAAAAGGGGGTGGATGCAAGTACACGTTATGGCGGGGATTGATATTAAGGGGTTTGTGATATCATGGTAGAAGGGGTTGTTTCGTGAGGTCAGATATATTTTATGTGATGTCAGGTTTGTGGACTTATGTATAAACAAAGTACTGTGAGGTCATAAAGAGGGGAGGGAGTAAAATTAGTACGGATGTATCATATAGGGGTTTGGGAATCAAAATAACGGGGTTGATAAAATTTGGGTACATTCTGGTTGGACAGTACAATGCGTGTGTGCCCAGCACAGTGGGGTAATTTTACAAAATGGTTGGGTTTTTGTTATAAGACTGCTGTGATCATATAAAGTGGATATGTCAAAAGCAGGGATTTGTGATGCCATGATAGGGTAATTTGTGATGTACATATATAGTGAATGTGATATCTTAAAGAGAGAATGTCATTTTATAGTGTGTGTGAGTCATGAAAGAGTGCAGTAGTCAAAATACAAAGGATTTTTGTAAAAAAGTGGGGAAATTGTTTTCAGTGTAGTGCAATGATGCATATATATGCCCCGAAAAATCTTACACAGTTGGGTGAAGTCGTCAAAAGTGGTTTGATGAATCCACGGAATGTGATGGATTTAAAATTTCTTTTAAGATGATGGGCTTGTGTAGCCCAAAAACATTTTGTAGGAGATATATACTGGAATATTCAAAAAACCTAGTGGGTGCCATGACAGACAAACAAGGATAATGACACAAGGTTGGATTTGTTCATATAAAGGCCTATAGTGATAAAAGCAGGGGGTGTATTTCACACGGACATGGGGTTTAAATTATAATCATTAAGTAAGTGTGATTACACCGATTGTGGGTGGTGTGGAAACAGTGGTGTTTGTATTCATAAAACCAGTGATGTCATTTTATGAGTATGAGTGAAAAACATGTACTTTTCTTGTCACTTTTCGGGGCTGTGATGTCAAAAGTGAGTTTTGTGTTCATAAAAAGGATGTGATGCTTTGAATAGAGTGGAGGGATGTCATGAATACAGTTTGGATGTCATAAAGAGGGGGTGTGAGTCACTTAAAATTTCATATGTGCATAATTAGTGGGTTGATACACCTTTTTGCACTTGTGTAAAATCAAACTTGTAAGTTTTGACGCGGGCACAGGGGTGCGAGTAGTAACGGTGTGACGACAGGATAAGAGGGTGTGATGCATAAGGGCTGTCGTCATACAGAGTGAATTTGATGTCATATGTAGTTCATTGATGTCATAAATTTTGTGGCTGTGTATCATCAAAAAAGGGGGTTAATCATCGATAAAAATCGGTGTGTGACTCAAACTGTGGAAGGCTGTCAGATAGAATGGCTATGATGTGGACAGAGTAGTTTTTGTGATAAACAGGTGTTGTGATGTCAAAAACCCTGTGTTGATGCCGTGTTTTGGCAAAAAGTGATCCCAAATTTTTGGTGATATAAAATACTTTTTGGTTATATCACTGAACGGGGTGTGAACAAAATACAATACGAGGGGTGATGTCAGTATACTTTTTGTACGTCTCAACACCGTGTTTTTTATGTCAAATATTTTTAAATTTAAATTCAAAAACCCAAGTGGGTGTGACGTTACAGATAATGTGGCGTGATTCTGAGGAATAGGGGTGAGATGTCATAAACCGGGATTGTGTCACTTTATGGGAGATCTTTTTGTCTCAATGCAGTGGCTGGATGTCGTAAAGCGGGGGTTGATGTCAAAAAGTGGAATTGTGTCATGTAGGTGTGTATGTTGTCATAGGTATGCAAGTGTGATTTTTCCAAACTTGTGTTTCCCTTATACAGGTGGTGACGACACAGATACAGGGGGCGTGAGAAAATAAGTGTGTGGATGTCAGGGGAGTGTGGGTCATAAAACAGTATGAGTGATATCAATTTTGGTAGATGTCACAATATTTGGGTGTGGTCATTTTTTTATTTGTCTGTGTCAAAAAGGGTTTCATGTGATTTATGCAACTGATATGTTCCTACTAGAGTGTGGTGAGTATACGAGAGTGTGTAGGTAAAATTGATACATGGGTCTGATGACACGATACCTGGAGGTAGTGTCAAAGTATGGGTGAGATGGCGTAAAACGTTTGTGTTGTCTTGTGGTGTGTCATGTATAGTGTGGTGATGTCTAATGCACTGGATTTTAATTGATGACAAGTGGTGTGGTTTATAAAAAATGGGATGGCCCATATCTATATGAAAAAATATGTCATTTTTAAAAATGGGTGTGAGTCATACACAAGTGGCAGAGGTCATCAATGGGTGTTTTCAATGACGATATACTGGGGTGATGTATAGGCAGTGATGTGATGTCATAAATAATCTGGATGTAAAAAAGTAAAGCATGCCTATAGGTTATATGATTATACATGTAGGGGGGGTGTGAGGTCATACATACAAAGTTTGTGTACATAAAAGGGTGAGTGTGATGAAAAAAAAGGGGGCTTGATTTTAAAAAATATGGTAAAAAGTATGTATATACAACGGTAATGATGTCGCTTACAAAGCGCATGAGATCCATAAAACAATTGGTTTTTAACTTCTAAATACAGGGAGGGATGACCAGATACAGGGATAAATGTCAAACAGAGTGGGTGTGAGACCAAAACTGGGGTTTGTGTCATAAACTGGGGATGGATTCTTTATGGGCCAAAAATTGCCTAATTGGCGAGTGTGATGTATGCAAAGAGTGGGCTGATATCAGTGGAGAGGTTGTGAGGCAAAAACAGTGGGGAAAATTTTGGGTTGTGGGGGGAGTCATGCGACGTGGATGTGGAAAAAAAATTTGGGTTTATGGATGGGGATCCATTCTTAAGTGCAAATAGTCATATGATGCCATGGGGTGTCAACAACACCAGTGTTGTGATGTCTACTTATGGTATGCTGTAAAAAGAGAGTGGATAGCAAGTCACACGTTCTGGCTGTGATGTGATATAGAGTGTTGTGATATCAATGTAGAATGGTGTAAAAAACGGAGGTCAGAAAGTTTTTTGAGTCAGGTATGTGGACTTGTGTCATAAACAAAGTACTGTGAGGTCAAAAAGATGGTGTGTGTCATATGTAGTACAAATGGTCATACAATAGTGGTTGTGTATCAACATACATGGGTTAGATGAAATTGGTATTTTCAGGGTTTTGGGAAAAGATAAATGCGTGTGGTCGATTTTGGGGTATTACAAAGGTTGTGTTGTTAAAAGACTGCTGTGATCCCATATAAAGGGTATGTCATAAGCATGGATTTGTGATGCATAGATAGGGTCATTGTGTGATGCACATAATAGTGAATGTGATATCTTTAAGGTGATGACTTTCTTCGTTATAGTGTGTGTAATATGAATAGAGTGCATGTGATGTCTAAATTAAGGTTTTGCCAAAAAGTGGGGATATGAGTCATGTGTAGGCATTGATGGATATTTGCACCGTGACTCTTACACAGTTGGTGTAAAGCGCCCAAAAAGTGGGTTTGATGACATCCACAGTGAATGTGATGGCGTTTATGGGGTTTTTTAAGTAGATGAGACTTGTGTATCTAAACACTTGTGAGTGAGACAATACAGTGGTATGATGTCATAAACAATTTGGGTGCCATGACAGACAAACAATGGATAATGACATAAAGAGTGGTTTTGATTCTTATAAAGTTTTTTTTAGTGCATACATGCAGTGGGTGTGTTTTAAAACCGGACATGGTGTAATTAATCTTTCAGTAAGTTGGGATTACCCCGATATGTGGGTGTGATGTGGATAAAATGGGGGCTTGCATTCTCACCTTTGGAAGTCATAATACCTGGTATGTGTGAAAAAAAAAAGTATTTTCTTGTCACTTTTACAGGGGCTGTGATGTCCAAGTAAGTGTATGTATTTCATAAAAAGGGATGTGATGTAAAATGAGTGGATGGGTTAATAAATCGTCTTGTGATGTCAAAAAAGAGTGGGTGAGTAAATAGAATTCTATGATGTAAAATTATAAAAGGGGTTTATATCACACATTTCCCTTTTGGGGTATAATCAACACTTTGTAAGTTTTTACGCACACGTGGATGCGATGCAGATTTTTTGTGTGTGAGACAGGATTACGGGGGTGTGATGTCATAAGGGGTTGAGTCATAAGATAAATGTGATGTCAATTAGTTCATATATGTCATAAATTTTGTGGCTGTGATAATCAAAAAGGGGGCTTATATCATCGAATATCATGGTGTGGATGTACTCCACATACTGTGGGGTGACTGTCAGATAGAATGGCTGTGATGTGAGACGAGTAGCTTTGATTGATGACAGAGTGCTGTGAGTGATAAAGACTGTGGTGATGTGTTGTATATAGTTGCTAATGTGCCATGCTTATAGTATGTTTGATATAATACTATTGAGTTAGTTTTATATCACTGATTTTAGAGGGAGCTATTGTGATCAACACAAATACTGATGCGGAGGGTGTTGATGTCAGATATACTGTTTGTTTCCGTATGAAACACGTGTGTTGTATGTCATAGATATTGAAAATGGATTTCACTAAACCCAGTGGTGGTGTGTCGTTACACATAAGTGGCTGTGGATGTCAGAGGTATAGGGGATGTGATCGTATAAAAACCGGTGAATTTGTTGTCACTATACAGGAGATCTGCTGTCATTCAATGCATGTGGCTGAGATGTCGTAATGATGAGGATTGATTTCTTAAAAGTGTGAATGTGTGAAATTTAGAGTGTTTATGTTGTCATATGCATGCCAAGTGTGTGATTTTCCATACTTGTAATGACCATCAAGACAGTGTGTGTGTTGACACAGTATGAGGGGGTGTGATCTTTTTTCAAATATAGTGGGTGAGATGTCAGGTAGAAACGTAGTGTGATGTTCAGAGAAAGCAGTTATGAGTGATAAAATAAATATTGTATATGATGTCATCCCATATTATTGGGTGTGATGTCATGCATTTTGTTATCTGATTGTCCTAAAGGGGAAAGGTGTTTTTTCCCCACCATTTTTTTTTTTTGTGATGTTCATGCATACTGAATATGATAGTCCTTACATAGGAGTGTGTGTGATGTCATTCAGAGAGTATTTATGGTATAATTGATACAACGGGGATCTGATGACACAGATTCCGTGGAGGTTTAGTGTCAGATATAGTGGGTGAGATGGCAGATAAAATCGGTTGTGTTGTCTTGTGTGTCGCGGTCATGTTTAGGGTGTGGTGATGTAATGAATGAAACTGTCTGTAATGTGATGATACTAAGATGTGTTTTTTTTTGAGTTTATTAAAGATGGATGTGGCCTATAAAACTCTATAGTGAATCATTTGTCCATACATTAATGTGGGAGTGATGTATATACAACAGTTGGCCATTGTTCATCAATTGGGTGGATTCACATGACAGATATAGTGGGAAGTTGATGTCCATGAGTGCAGTGCCTGTGTAGGTGTCATAATTAATCTGTGATGTAATAAAATGTGGATGTGATGCTTATCAGAGTGTATATGATGGTTATACATGTAGTGGGTGTGAGGTAATAACATTACAAAGTGTGTGATATCACCCAAAGATGTTTGGGATTAGTGTGATCACACAGATACAGAGGCTTGTGATGGTTAATCGTATAGTGAATGTGATGTCTTATTACAACGGTAATGGATGTCTTCTCTTGCATAGCGCATGAGATCTAATAAATACACTTTGGTGTTGTTATTCCTCGATACACTGGATATCGATGAACCCTGATACAGTGAAAACGATGTCAAATTGAGTGGGTGTGATGTCTAGAAAAACGGTGTTGTTTGATGGTCATTAAAGTTGTGGATGTGTGTGTCTTGTATGGGGGCAAATGTTTGCCCTACTATGGTGAGTGTGATGTCATGCAAAGAGTGGGAGTGTGATATCAGTGGAGAGGTTGTGGATGGCAAAGTAACAGTGGGGTCAAAATGTGGGTAACAGTAGGGTGTGCATGTCATGCCTGACGTGGATGTGGCAAAAAAAATTCTGGGTTTGATGTGATAGAGTGGTTTCCATGTCATCTGAAGTGCAATTGATGTCATATGTATGCCGAGTGGGGTGTCAACAACACACAGTGTTGTGATGTCATAACTTTAGGGGTTTATGCTGTCATAAAGAGAGTGGATAGCAAGTCACACGTAAAACTGGCTGTGATGGATATATAGAGTGTGTGTGATATCAATGGTAGAATGGGTGTGATAACGTGAGGTCAGATATAGTTTATGTGATGTAGGTATTGTGGACTTGATGTCATAAACAAAGTACTGTGAGGTCATAAAGAGTGGATGGATGTCATATGTAGTA
This sequence comes from Odocoileus hemionus, assembly GCA_020976825.1. Taxonomy (NCBI): domain Eukaryota; kingdom Metazoa; phylum Chordata; class Mammalia; order Artiodactyla; family Cervidae; genus Odocoileus; species Odocoileus hemionus. Next base: position 17,503 of record JAJLRB010005244.1, on the reverse strand, counting down.
CGAATAAATGTCATCATATAGTGGTTGTGATATCTACTCCCTGGGTTAGATGAAATTGGTACATTGCATGTGTTGAGACAGATACAATCGTGTGATGTCAGAATAGTGGCGGTGAAGTACACAATGGTTGTGTTGTTATAGACTGCTGTGATGCCATATAAAGTGGATATGTCATAAGAATGGATTGGTGATGCCAAGATAGGGTCATTGTGTGATGTCACATATATAGTGAATGTGATATCATAAGAGTAGATGACATGTCTACGTTATAGTTGTGTAAAGTCATGAATAGAGTGCTGTGATGTCAAAAATACTAAGGTTGTTGCCATAAAGTGGGGGATATGATGTCATGTGTAGTGCATTGATGGCTTTATATATGCCACCCTGTGAACTCTTACACAGTTGGTGTGAAGTCGTCCACAAAGTGGGTTTGATGACATCCACAGTGAATGTGATGGCAGTTATAACGGGTTTCAAGATAGATAAGAGACTTGTGTAGTCATAAACACATTGTGGTGGATCATATACAGTGGATATGATGTCATAAACTAGTGGGTCCCATGACAGACAAACAATGGATAATGACATCAAGAGTGGATTGATTCTATAAAGTGCTATAGTGCATACTTTGCAGGGGGTGTGATTTCACACGGACATAGGGTGTAATTAAAATCATTCAAGTAAGTGGATTACACCGATTATAGTGGGTGTGATGTGGTAAAAAGGGGTTTGGTCTTGTCATTCATACACCATGTAGATGTCATAAAAACTGAGTATGATGTGAAAAACATAGTATTGTTCTTGTCACATTACAGTGCTTTTGATGTCACAAGTGAGTGTATGTGATGTCATAAAAAGGGATGTGATGTTATGAATAGAGTGGAGGGGATTCTGAATACAGTCTTGTGATGTCATAAAAGTGGGTGTGATGTACATAAAATTTTCATATGATGTCATACATATATGGGTTGATATCACACATATTGCACTTGGGGTATAATCAACACTTTTTAAGTTTTGACGCAGGCACAGGGGATGCGATGTCAGATTTTACTGTGTGTGACGACAGGTTTTACAGAGGGTGTGATGTCATAGAGTGTTGACGTCATACAGAGTGAATGTGATGTCATATGTAGTTCATATGATGTCATACATTTTGTGGCTGTGATATCATCAAAAATGGGCTTATATCATCGATAATATCGGTGTGATGACTCACATACTGTGGAAGTGCTGTCAGATAAAATGGCTATGATGTGAGACAGAGTAGTTCTTTTGTGATAAACAGAGTGTTTTGATGTCATAAAGCCTGTGTTGTGCCGTGATAGTGCATAAAGTCCATGCCTAATATTATGTGAGATATAAAATACATACAAGTTGTTGTAGTTTATATCACTGAAACAGTGGAGTCCCGTGTTGTGACACAAACCACAAATAACAAGATACGTGAGGGTTGGTGATGTCAGCTATACAGGTTTTGTATTCGCGCCCGGTCTCACAACACCCGGTGTGTTTGATTGTCAAATAATTTTAATAAGATTCACAAAAACCAAGTGAGTGGTGAGACGTTACAGAGAATTGTGCCGGTGCTGTCTGAGGATAGGGGATGAAGATGTCATAAACCGGGTTTATGATTGTCACTTATAGGAGATCTGTGTCATAAATTGCAGTGGCTGGATGTCGTAAAGCTGAGGATTGATGTCATAAAGTGGAATGTGATGTCATTTTTAGAGTGTGTATTTTTGTCATAGGTATGCCAAGTGTGATATTTCCATACATTGTGATGTCATCTATACAGATTTTGTGACGACACAGATACAGTGGCTGTGAGTCAAATAAGTGTGTGGATGTCAGGTAGAGACGGTGTGGTGTCATGAAAGCAGTATGAGTGTTTATCATATATATTGGATATGATGTCATCAATATTATTGGGTGGGGATGTCATTCATTTAGTTGTCTGATGTCATAAAGAGTTCTGTGATTTCATGCATCTAAATTTTGATGTCCTACTAGAGTGTGGTGATGTCATACAGAGAGTGTGTTGGTATAATTGATACACTGGGTCTGGATGACACGATACCTTGGGGGGTAGGTGTCAGATGTAGTGGGTGAGATGCAGATATAACTTTTGTGTTGTCTTGTGGTGTGGTCATGTATAGTGTGGTGATTCATAATGCACTGGATGTAATGTGATGACTACAGTGGTGTGAGTTTATAAAGAATGGATGTGACCATTATCTATAGTGAATAATATTCATTTTTAAAATGGGTGTGATGTCATACACACAGCTGGTCAGAGGTCATCAATAGGGGGGGATTCAATGACAGATTACTGGGAGTGATGTCATGGTGCAGTGCATGTGATGTCATAAATAATCTGTGATGTAATAAAATGTGAATGCCATGCCCTTAGGTGTATTTGATGGTATACATGTAGTGGGTGTGAGGTCTACATACAAAGTGTGTGATATCATCGAAAGGTGAGTGGGGATGACACAGATACAGAGGCTGTGATGTTAAAATATGGTGAATTTTGGATGTCATATACAACGGTAATGATGTCGTACTTACGTAGCGCATGAGATCTCATAAACACAATTGGTGTAACTTCTCAATACAGTGGATGTGATAAACCCAGATACAGTGGATCAATGTCAAACAGAGTGGGTGTGATGACCTTGAACTGTGTTTTGTTCATAAACTGGGGGATGAGATATCTTGTAGGGGGCCAAAAATTGCCCTACATATGGCGAGTTGTGATTATGAAAAGAGTGGGCGTGATATCAGTGGAGGTTGTGATGGCAAAGAAACAGTGGGGGCAATGTCTGGTACAGTGGGTGTGATGTCATGCCTGACGTGGATGTGGCAAAATAAATTCTGGGTTTGATGTGATAGAGTGGATACCATGTCATCTGAAGTGCAAATGATGTCATATGTATGCCGAGTGGGGTGTCAACAACCCCACAGTGTTGTGATGTCATACATTATGGGTATGCTGTCATAAAGAGAGTGGATAGCAAGTCACACGTATACTGGCTGTGATGTGATATTAGAGTGTGTTGTGATATCAATGTAGAATGGGTTTGTGTATTAACGTGAGGTCTGATATAGTTTATGTGATGTCAGGGTATTGTGGACTTGATGTCATAAACAAAGTACTGTTGAGGTCATAAAAGAGTGGATGTGGATGTCATATGTAGTACATATTGAATGTCATACATATGTGGTTGTGATATCATACATACACTGGGTTAGATGAAATTGGAAATTTACAGTGTTGAGACAGATACAATGCGTGTGATGTCAGAATAGTGGCGTGAAGTTAAAAAAAGGGTTGTGTTGTTATAAGACTGCATGTGATGCCATATAAAGTGGATATGTCATAAGCATGGATTGTGTGATGCCATGATAGCGTCATTGTGTGATGTCACATATATAGTGAATGTGATTTTCTAAAGTAGATGACATGTCATATCGTCTATGGTGTGTGATGGTCATGAATAGGTGCATGTATGTATAAATACAAGGTTGTGTCTAAAGTGTGGATTGATGTCATGTGTAGTGCTATGATGCATATATATGCCACCGTGAACTCTTCACAGTTGGTGTAAAGTCGCAAAATGGTTGTTGCTTCCACAGTGAATGTGATGGCAGTTTATCGGGTTAAGAGATAGAGAGTGTGTGTCATAAACTTGTGAGTGGACATACAGTGGAAATGATGTCATAAATAGTGGTGCATGACAGACAAACATGGTATAATGCATAAGAGTGGATTTGATGTCATATAAAGTGCTATAGTGCCATACTGCAGGGGGTGTGATTCACGGCATAGGGTGTAATATAATATTCAGTAGTGGGGATTACACCGATATGTGGGTGTGTTGTAGGATACAGTGGTTGTCTTGTCATTATAACATGTGAGATGTCATAATATGTGTATGATGTGAAAAACATAGTCTTGTCTTGTACATTAACAGTGGCTGTGATGTCACAAGTGAGTGTAGGTGGATTCATAAAAAGGGATGTGATGTTATAAATAGGTGGATGGGTTGTCATGAATACAGTCTTGTGATGTCAAAAAGAGTGGGTGTGATGTCACATAGAATTCATATGATGTCATACATAAGTGGGTTGATATACACATATTGCATTTGGGGTTTAATTCAACACTTTGTAATTTTTTGGACGCGGGCCACGTGGATGCGATGTCAGTTATTACTGTGGTGACGACAGGTTTCAGAGGGTGTGATGTCTTAGTGGTGTGACGTCATACAGAGTGAATGTGATGTATATGTAGTTCATATGTGTCATACATTTTGTGGCTGTGATATCATCAAAAATGGGGCTTATATCATCGATAATATCGGTGTGATGACTCACATATGTGGAAGTGCTGTCAGATAAAAGGGGCTATGATGTGAGACAGAGTAGTCTTTTGTGATAACAGAGTGTTGTGGATGTCATTAAAAGCCTGTGTTTGATGCCGTGTATAGTGCATAAAGTGCCATGCTATAATATGTGTGATATAAACATACAGTTTGTGTTATATCACTGATACGCGGTTGTGACAACAAATACAGATACGGAGGGTGTGATGCCAGATATACTGTTTGTATCGTCTCAAACCGTGTGTTTGATGTCAAATATATTTAATATAGATTCACAAACCCAAAAGTGGTGTGACGTTACAGATAATTGGCTGTGATGTCTGAGGTATAGGGGATGAGATGTCATAAACCGGGATATGATGTCACTTATAGGAGATCTGTTGTCATCAATGCAGTGGCTGGGATGTCGTAAATGCTGAGGATTGATGTCATAAAATGGAATGGATGTATGTAGAGTGTGTATGTTTCATAGGTATGCCAAGTGTGATAAATTTCCATACTTGTGATGTCATCTATACAGAGTGGTGACGACACAGAATACAGTGGCTGTGATGTCAAATTAGTGTGTGAGATGTCAGGTAGGACGGTGTGGTGTCATGAAAGCAGTATGAAGTGATATCATATATTTTGGGATATGATGTCTCAATATACTGGTGTGTTGTCTTTTCATTTAGTTGTCTGATGTCATAAAGAGTTCATGTGATTTCATGCATACTGAATATGATGTCCTAATAGAGTGTGTGTGATGTCATACAGAGGTGTGAGGTATAATTGATACACTGGGTCTGATGACACAGATACCGTGGGGGTAGTGTCAGATTAGTGGGTGAGTGGAATATATAACGTTTGGTTGTCTTGTGTGTGTGGTCATGTTTGTGTGTGTGATGTCCTGAATGCATGGATGTAATGTGTTGACTACAGTGGTGTGAGTTTATAAAGAATGGATGTGACCATATTCTTAGTGAATAATATGTCATATAAAAAATGGTGTGTTGTCATACACACAGCTGGTCAGAGGTCATCAATAGGGGGGATTCAATGACAGATATACTGGGAGTGATGTCATGAGTGCAGTGCATGTGATGTCATAAATAATCTTTTGATGTCATAAAATGTGAATGCATGCCCTATAGATGTATATGATGGTATACATGTAGTGGGTGTGAGGTCATACATACAAAGTGTGTGATATCATCGAAAGGTGAGTGTGATGACACAGATACAGAGGCTGTGATGTTAAAAATATGGTAAAAGTGATGTCATATACAACGGTATGATGTCGTCTTAGTAGCGCATGAGATCTCATAAACACAATTGGTGTAAATTCTAAATACAGTGGATGTGATGACCAGATACAGTGGATACAATGTAAAACAGAGTGGGTGTGATGACAGAAACTGTGGTTTGTGTCATAAATGAGGATGAGATTTTGTATGGGCCAAAATTGCCCTACATATCTGGTCGAGTGTGGAGGTCAAGCAAATAGAGTGGGCGAGATATCAGATGGAGATGTTGGTGAGGAGCCAAAGCAGACACAGATGGGAAGCAAAGACCTTGGTGAAAGTGAAGTGTTGTGATGGGGTCGGGATGGCCGTTGGAAGTTGATGTGGCAAAATAAAGTTCTGTGTGTTTTGGTGTAGATAGTAGATGATCTGAAGTCATCGGAAGAGCAAAATGAATGTCAATGTATGCGAGTGGGGTGTCAAAACACAAGTTGATGTGATTCAATACTTAGAATGGGTTATGCTGTCTGATAAAAAGTGTGAATAGCATGACATACTATACTGGCTGTGATGTGATATTATAGATGTGTGTGATATCAATGGTAGAATGGGTGTGAAAAACGTGGGGTTCAGTATAGTTTATGTGATGTCAGGTTTTGTGGACTTGATGTCAAAAACAAGTACTGTGAGGTCAAAAAGAGTGGATGGAAGTCATATGTAGTACGAATGATGTCATACATATAGTGGTTGTGATATCTCATACCCCTGGGTTAGATGAAATTGGTACATTCATGTGTTGAGACAGTTTACAATGCGTGTGATGTCAGACATAGTGGCGGTGAAGTTACCACAATGGTTGTGTTGTTATAAGATGCAGTGGATGCCATATAAAGTGGATATGTCATAAGCAGGATTGTGTGATGCATAGATAGGTCATGTGTGATGTCACATATTAGTGAATGTGATATCATACAGAGTAGATATGTCATTCTTTATAGTGTGTGTGATGTATGAATAGGTGCATGTGATGTCATAATACTAAGGATTGTGTCATAAAGTGGGGATATGATGTCATGTGTAGTGCATATGATGGCATAATATGGCCCCGTGAACTCTTACACAGTTGGTGTGAAGTCGTCCAAAAAGGGTGGGTTTGATGACATCCACAGTGAATGTGATGGCAGTTATATACGGTTTCAAGATAGTTTAGAGAGCTTGTGTAGTAAATAAACACTTTTGTGGTGAGATCATATACAGTGGATATGATGTCAAAAAACTAGTGGGTGCCATGAAGACAAACAATGGATAATGACATCAAGAGTGGATTTGATGTCATATAAGTGCCTATAGTGCCATACATGCAGTGGGTGTGATTTCACACGGACATGGGTATATAAATCATTCAAAAAAGTGTGATTACACCGATATGGGTGGGTGTGATGTGGATACAGTGGTTGTCTTGTCATTCATACACCATGTAGATGTCATATATACTGAGTATTGTGAAAAAACATGTATTTGGTCTTGTCACTTTTAACAGTGCTGTGATGTCACAAGTTAGTGTATGTGTTGTCATAAACAGGGGAAGGTGATGTTATGAATAGAGTGGATGGGATGTCTGATACAGTCTTGTGATGTCATAAAGGTGGGTGTGATGTCAATAGAATTCTATGATGTCATAATATAGTGGGTTGATTCAACATATTGCACTTGGGGTAAAATTCAACAACATTGTAATTTTGACGCAGCACAGGGGATGCGATGTCAGATATACTGTGTGTGACGACAGGATTACAGAGGGTGTGATGTCATAAGTGGTTGACGTCATACGAGTGAATGTGATGTCATATGTAGTTCATATGATGTCATAAATTTTGTGGGTGATTTTCATCAAAAATGGGGCTTATTTCATCGATAATATCGGTGTGATGACTCACATACTGTGGAAGTGCTTCAGATAGAGTGGCTATGATGTGAGACAGAGTAGTTCTTTTTGGATAAACAGAGTGTTGTGATGTCATAAAGCCTGTGTTTGATGCCGTGTATAGTGCATAAAGTGCCATGCCTATAAAAATGTGTGATATAAAAATACAGTTTGTGTTATATCACTGATACAGTCGGTGGGGAACACAAATACGGATACAGGGGTGGTTATGTGCAATAGTACTGTTTGTATCCCGTCTCAACACAACCGTGTGTTTTTATGATACAAATAAGATGTTTGTAGAATATTAGGATTTCACATATAGCCCAAGAGGGTGTTGACGGGGTTTACTAGTAATGAATGTGTCTTTGATGTCAGAGGGTAGTGTAGGGTATGAGGGATTTGTCCATGAAACCGTAGGATATAGGAAGTCCACAAAATCAGGGTATCTAGCTTCGTCGTCAATGGCAGGTGGCTAGTGTGAGTGCTCGTAAATGTGGACGGAATTGATGCATAAAGTGAGGAATGTTGGATGCTCATGTAGGGGGGGTGTGTTTTGTTTTCATACTGTATGAAGTGTGATGATTTCATACTGATGAATCGATTTACATGTGTGTGTGAAGACAAGAGTGCAGTGGGAAGGTGATGTACCAAATATAGTGTGTGGAGATGTCAAGGTAGGGAGACAGTTGTAGGTGTCATGAAAAGTGTGTCAAAGAGTGATCTTATATATTGGATATGTGTCTTCTAGTACTGGGTTGTGATGTCATTCATTTAGTTGTCTGATGTTCATAAAGAGTTCATGTGATTTATTGTGCATATCTGAATATGATGTCACCTCACATAGAGTGTGTGTGGGATGGTCAATACAGAGATGTAGTGTGAGTGGTTTAAAATTGATAAACTGGGTATCTGATGACACAGATACAGTGGAGGTAGTGTTAGTATCAGATAATCAGTGGGTGGATAGGCAGATATAAAACGTTTGTGTTGTCTTGTGTTGTTGTTGTAGTTAGTCATGGTAAGTTAATGTGAGTGAAGTTCATGAATGCACTGTTATGTAATTTGATAATGACTACAGTGGTGCGTGAGAGTTTATATAAGAATGGATGTGACCATATCCTATAGTGCATAATATGTCAAATTACATAAAAGTGGTGTGTGATGCATAGCAAAACTGTTAGATAAGGAGGTCAAGCATGTGGGTTTGTGGATTCAATGAACAATTATAGTTGGGAGGTGATGTTCCTAGCTTATTCGTGCGGCTTGCATTGGTGTTTCATTAAATAATAAACTGGTAGATGTCTTACAACGATGAATAGGCGTTGCCCTATTTGGATGTATCTGTTGATGGTACCATGTAGAGGGAGTGAGGTGCATACAATATAAAGTGTTTTGATTATCATCGATAGGGGGGGTTTGTGGACACAGATACCGAGGTTTGATGTTAAAAAATAGAGTGAATGTGTGTATATACAACGCAATGATGTCGTCTACATAGCGTCATGAGATCTCCATAAACACAGTTTGGTGTGAAATTCACAGATGCAGTGGATGTGATGACCCAGATACAGTGATACATGGTCAAAAAGAGTGGGTGTGATGACCTTAGAAACTGTGGTTGATGTCAAAAAACTGAGGATTAGATGTCTTGTATTGGGCAAAAGTTGCCCTACATATGTGGCGATTGTGATGTCAAGCAAAGATTTTGGGCGTTATATCATTGGGAGAGGTTGTGGAATGGCGAAAGAAACAGTGTGTGGGCAATGTACTGTTACAGTGGGTGGTGATTGCCATGCCAGAACGTGGATGTGGCAAAAATACTAGATTCTGTGGTTTGGTGTTAAAGAGTGGATATGAAGGGTGTCTTCTTGAAGTGCAAATGATGTCAATATGTATGCCGAGATTTGGGTATCAACAACACACAGTGTCGGTTATGTCATACCATTGTGGATATATGATGTCCACAAATAGAGTGGATAGGATTTCACACGTCTACTGGCTGTGATAAGATACATATAGTGGCTGTGATATCATTGGTAGAATGTGGGTGTGAGAACACAGATACAGTTGGAATGGACTGCAACAGATATAGTGGATGGGATGTCAGGTATTGTGGATCTTGAATGTCCAAAAATAAATGGTGCTGTGAGGTCATAAAGCGTGGATGTGAATGTCATATAAGTACGTATGGATGTCATTCATATAGTGGTTGTGATATCAAACCAACACTGGGTTAGATGAATTGGTACATTACAGGCGGTGTTGAGGACAGATTACAAATGCGTGTGATGTCAGACATAGTGGCGGTGAATTTACAAAATGGTTATGTTGTTATAATGCTGCGAGGGTTACCATATAAAGGATTCATAAAACAAAGTGTGTGATATCTTAATAGGTCATTTGTGATGATGTCACATATAAATGTGAAAGTGAATCATACATAGTAGATCCATGTCACATCTTATAGGTGTGTGATGTCATAAATAGAGTGCATGTGATGTCATAAATACTAAGGATTTTTGTCATAAAGTGTGGATATGATGTCATGTGAGTGCATATGATGGCAAAATATCCCACCGTGAACTCTACACAGTTGGTGTGAAGTCGTCCACAAAGTGGGTTTGATGACATCCACAGTGAATGTGATGGCAGTTAAAACGGGTTTCAAGATAGATAGAGAGCTTGTGTAGTCATAACACATTGTGAGTGAAATCATATACAGTGGAATGATGTCATAAACTAGGGTGCCATGAAGACAAACAATGGTTAAATGACATCAAGGTGGATTTGATGTCATATAAAGTGCCTATAGGCCATACATGCAGTGGGTGTGATTTCACACGGACATAGGGTGTAATATAATCATTCAATTAAGTGTGATTACCCGTATAGTGGGTGTGATGTGGATACAGTGGTTGTCTTGTCATTCATACACCTGTAGATGTCTATTACTGAGTATGATGTGAAAAACATAGTACGGGTCTTGTCACCTTTTAACAGTGCTGTGATGTCACAAGTTAGTGTATGTGATTTTCAAAACAGTGAAGTGATGTTATGAATAGAGTGGATGGGATGTCATGAATACAGTCTTGTGATGTCATAAGAGTGGGTGTGATGTCACATAGAATTCATATGATGTCATACATATAGTGGTTGATATCACACATATTGCACTTGTGTATAATCAACACATTGTAAGTTTTGACGCAGCCACAGTGGATGCGATGTCGATATACTGTGTGTGACGACAGGATTACAGGGGGTGTGATGTCATAGAGGGTTGACGTCATACAGAGTGAATGTGATGTCATATGTAGTTCATATGATGTCTACATTTGTGGCTGTGATATCATCAAAAATGGGGCTTATATCATCGATAATATCGGTGTGATGACTCACATACGGTGGAAGTGCTGTCAGTTTGATGGCTATGATGTGAGACAGAGTAGTCTTTTGTGATAAACCAGTGCTGAGATTCTTAATCCTGTGTGTGATGGCGTAAAATGCATAATGTGCCATGCCTATAGTATGATAATGAAATAATACATAGAGTTTGTATAGATCCACGATACAGGTTGTGATCACACAAATACAATACGGAGGAGATGATGTCATATACTGTATGTATCGCTCAACAACCGTGTTTTGATGTCAAATATATTGAATATGGATTCACAAGACCCATGGTGTTACGGTACAAAATAAAATTCTGTGATATCAAGGTAAGGATGAATGTCATAAACCTGATAGATTCACAATACAGAGTATCGCTAGGTCACCATACATGGATGAATTCGGTAAACGCACAGATTGATGTCAGACAAGTGTGAATGTGATCTTGTAATGTGAGGTTGCCCATATGTTCCAGATGTATGTAATTCCATACTTGTTGATGACATCTATCCAACAGAGGTTTGTTGACGACACAGAATTCAGTGGCTGTGATGTCCAATAGTAGTTTTGAATGTCAGGGTAGAGACTGTGTGTGTCCATGAATAAAGCCTAAAAAAAATATGAGTAAAATCATATATTAATTGCTGATATTATGATTCATCAATTTACTGGTTGTGATGTCATTCATTTAGTTGTCTTAGTGTTCATGAAAGAGTTCTTGTGATTTCATGCATTACTGAATATGATGTCCTAATAGAAGTGTGTTTTGATGTCATACAAGATAGTGTGTTATGTATAATTGATACACTGGGTCCCTGATGACCACAGATACCGTGGAGGTAGTGGTCAGATGTAGTGGGTGAGATGGCAGATATAACGTTTGTGTTGTCTTGTGTGTGTGGTCATGTATAGTGTGTGTGATGTCATGAATGCACTGGATGTAATGTTGATGACTACAGTGGTGTGAGTTTTATAAAGAATGGATGTGACCATATCTATAGTGAATAATTATGTCATATAAAAAATGGGTGTGATGTCATACACACAGCTGGTCAGAGGTCATCAATAGGGTGATTCAATGACAGATATACTGGGAGTGATGTCATGAGTGCAGTGCATGTGATGTCATAAATAATCTGTGATGTCATAAAATGTGAATGCCATGCCCTATAGAGTGTATATGATGGTATACATGTAGTGGGTGTGAGGTCATACATACAAAGTGTGTGATATCATCGAAAGAGTGAGTGTGATGACACAGATACAGAGGCTGTGATGTTAAAAATATAGTGAATGTGATGTCATATACAACGGTCATGATGTCGTCTTACGTAGCGCATGAGATCTCATAAACACAATTGGTGTAACATTCTCAATACAGTGGATGTGATGACCCAGATACAGTGGATAGCAAAAAAAATTCTGGGTTTGTGTGTGATGGAAACTGATTGGTGCAAATGATGCTAGATGGGGTTTTTGTAAAACAATGGGGGTGATGTCTAAATATGGGTGGGGTTAAAAGGGTGGATGCAAGACCGTTTAGGGCAAATTTTTTGGGTTTGTAAAATTTAAGGGGTTATAAGGGGGTTTAAAAATGAATTTTAGTAGGTATTTGGTTGATGTCAACAAGTCGTGAGGTAAAAAGGGTGTGTGTTAAAACTTGATTATTTTTAATTTTTGGATTTCAAAAACATGGTTGTTTTAAATGGAGTTTGGGCATTGTTTTGAAAATAAATGCGTGTGATTTCAAAATAGGGGCTGTAATTAAGGGTTTGTGTTGTTTAAAAAGATGCGGGGATGATATAAGTGTTGTCTAAGTGGTTTTGATGCCTTTTAAAGGCATTTGTGATTAATTAGGGGAAGTGAAATCTACAAGTGTAAAGTAAGCCCAAATGGGTTGATGCAAAAAGATGATGTGATGCAAAATTTTAGGTTTTTTTATAAAGTGGTTAGTTAAAATTTGTGATATATCATATATGGTGTTTTCAAGTGGTATGAAGTCGAAAAAGTTTTTTTAAAAATCCACTGATTGATGGTTAAGGTTTAAAGATTGGGGGTTGGGTTTACAAAAAAAGGTTTTATAATATAAAGTAATTGATTTAAAACAAGGGGGTTGTGAAGAAAAAGGTTTATGCATCAAAATTTGATGATATAAATGTATTGATCTAGTTGTTTTCACAAAAAGGGTTTAAAAATTAAAATTAGTGAGTGTGTTTCCCCGAATGTGGGTTGAATGTGGATAAGTGGTTTGTTTGTATTCATAAAGGGGGGATGCATATATCTATTGATGAAAAAAACATATATTGTTTGTCTACTTTTCAGTGTTTTTTCACATGTAGGTTTGAGCAAAACGGGGATTATTTTAAAATAATGGGGGGAACAAATCTCGGGGTTTTATAAAAGGGGGGTGTGATGTCACATTGAATTCATATGATGTATACATATAGTGGGTTTGATATCACAACATATTGCACGTGTGATTTAATCAACACAGTGTAAGTTTTGACGCAGCCACTAGTGATGCGATGTCAGATCATACTGTGTGTGACGGGACAGATTCAGAGGGGTGATGTCTAGACGGTGTGACGTCATACGAGTGAATGTGATGTCATATGTAGTTAATATGAGTTCATACATGTTGTTGGCTTGATATCATGCAAATAATGGGGCTTTATCATCGATAATATCGGGGTGATGACCTCACATACTGTGGAGTGCTGTCAGATAGAGTGGCTATGATGTGAGGGACAGAGTTAGTTCTTTGTGTATAACAGAGTGTTGTGATGTCTTAAGCCTGTGTCTGATGCAGTCCGTGTATAGTGCAATAAAGTGCCATGCCCTATAAATATGTGTGATATAATACATACAGTTGTGTTATATCACTGATACAGTGGTAGTGACAACACAATTAAGATACGGAGGGTGTGATGGTCAGATATTCTGTTTGTATCGTTCTCAACACCGTGTGTTTGATGTCAAAATATATTTAATATAGATTCACAAACCAAGTTGTGTGACGTTACAGATAATGTGGCTGTTGATGTTCGAGGTTATCTTGTGATGTCATCTATACAGAGTTTGTGACGACACAGATACAGTGGCTGTGATGTCAAATATAGTGTGTGAGATGTCAGGTAGAGACGGTGTGGTGTCATGAAAGCAGTATGAGTGATATCATATATATTGGATATGATGTCATCAATATACTGGGTGTGATGTCATTCATTTAGTTGTCTGATGTCATAAAGAGTTCATGTGATTTCATGCATACTGAATATGATGTCCTAACTAGAGTGTGAGTGATGTCATACAGAGAGTGTGTACGGTATAATTGATACACTGGGTCTGATGACACAGATACCGTGGAGGTAGTGTCAGATGTAGTGGGTGAGATGGCAGATATAACGTTTGTGTTGTCTTGTGAGTGTGGTCATGTATAGTGTGTGTGATGTCATGAATGCACTGGATGTAATGTGATGACTACAGTGGTGTGAGTTTATAAAGAATGGATGTGACCATATCTATAGTGAATAATATGTCATATAAAAAACATGGGTGTGATGTCATACACACAGCTGGTCAGAGGTCATCAATAGGGTGGATTCAATGACAGATATACTGGGAGTGATGTCATGAGTGCAGTGCATGTGATGTCATAAATAATCTGTGATGTCATAAAAATGTGAATGCCATGCCCTATAGAGTGTATATGATGGTATACATGTAGTGGGTGTGAGGTCATACATACAAAGTGTGTGATATCATCGAAAGAGTGAGTGTGATGACACAGATACAGAGGCTGTGATGTTAAAAATATAGTGAATGTGATGTCATATACAACGGTCATGATGTCGTCTTACGTAGCGCATGAGATCTCATAAACACAATTGGTGTAACATTCTCAATACAGTGGATGTGATGACCCAGATACAGTGGATACAATGTCAAACAGAGCAAAAATTGCCCTACATATGGCGAGAGTGTGTGATGTCATGCAAAGAGTGGGCGTGATATCAGTGGAGAGGTTGTGATGGCGAAGAAACAGTGGGGGGGCAATGTCTGGTACAGTGGGTGTGATGTCATGCCTGACGTGGATGTGGCAAAATAAATTCTGCGGTTTGATGTGATAGAGTGGATACCATGTCTTCTGAAGTGCAAATGATGTCATATGTATGCCGAGTGGGGTGTCAACAACACACAGTGTTGTGATGTCATACATTATGGGTTATGCTGTCATAAAGAGAGTGGATAGCAAGTCACACGTATACTGGCTGTGATGTGATATATAGAGTGTTGTGTGATATCAATGGTAGAATGGGTGTGATAACGTGAGGTCAGATATAGTTTATGTGATGTCAGGTATTGTGGACTTGATGTCATAAACAAAGTACTGTGAGGTCATAAAGAGTGGATGTGATGTCATATGTAGTACGTATGATGTCATACATATAGTGGTTGTGATATCATACATACACTGGGTTAGATGAAATTGGTACATTACATGTGTTGAGACAGATACAATGCGTGTGATGTCAGACATAGTGGCGTGAAGTTACACAATGGTTTGTGTTGTTATAAGACTGCATGTGATGCCATATAAAGTGGATATGTCATAAGCATGGATTGTGTGATGCCATAGATAGCGTCATTGTGTGATGTCACATATATAGTGAATGTGATATCATACAGAGTAGATGACATGTCATATCGTCTATAGTGTGTGTGATGTCATGAATAGAGTGCATGTGATGTCATAAATACTAAGGATTGTTGTCATAAAGTGTGGATATGATGTCATGTGTAGTGCATATGATGGCATATATATGCCACCCGTGAACTCTTACACAGTTGGTGTGAAGTCGTCCACAAAGTGGGTTTTGATGACATCCACACAGTGAATGTGATGGCAGTTTATATCGGGTTTCAAGATAGATAGAGAGCTTGTGTATGTCAGTCATAAACACATTGTGAGTGAGATCATATACAGTGGATATGATGTCATAAACATAGTGAGTGCCATGACAGACAAACAATGGTATAAATGACATCAAGAGTGGATTTGATGTCATATAAAGTGCCTATAGTGCCATACATGCAGTGGGTGTGATTTCACACGGGACATAGGGTGTAATATAATCATTCAATTAAGTGTGTACAGGCTTACACCGATATAGTGGGTGTGATGTAGGATTACAGTGGTTGTCTTGTCATTCATACACCATGTGAGATGTCATATATACTGAGTTAGTATGATGTGAAAAAAAACATAGTACATGTCTTGTCCACATTAACAGTGTCTGTGATGTCCACAAAGTGTAGTGTATGTGATTCAGTCATAAACAGTGGATGTGATGTTATGAATAGAGTGGATGGGATGTCCTATGAATACAGTCTTGATGTCATAAAGAGTGGGTGTGATGTCACATAGATTCATATGATGTCATACATATAGTGGGTTGATATCACAACATATTGCACGTCCGTGATATAATCAACACATTGTAAGTTTTGACGCAGCCACAGTGGATGCGATGTCAGATATACTGTGGTGTGAAACGACAGGATTACAGAGGGATGTGATGACATAGAGTGCTGTATGGACGTCATACAGAGTGAAATGTGAGTGTCATATAAATTAGTTCATATGATGTCAATACATTTTTGTGGCTGTGATATCATGGCAAAATAATGGGCTTATATCAATCGATAATATCAGGTGTGATTGACTCACATACTGTGGAAGTGTGCTGTCAGATAGAGTGGCTATGATGTGAGACAGAGCGAAGTTCTTTTGTTTGATAAACAAGAGTTGGTTGTGATGTCATAACGCCTTGTCTGATGCCGTGTATAGTGCATAAAGTGCCATGTGCCTATAATATGTGTGATTGATATACCATACAATACAGTTTCGTGTGTTATAAGTTCACTGATACAGCTCGGTGCTGACAATCACAAAATACAGATACGGAGGGTGTGATGTCAGATATACTGATTTGTATCGTCTCAACACCGTGTGTTTGATGGTCACATATATTTAATATAAATATAACAGATTCACAAACCAAGCGTGGGTGTGACTTACAGATAATCGGAGGCTGTGATGTCTGATGGTATAGGGGATGAATGTCCTATAAACCGGTGGATATGATGTCACATATAGAGTACAATCTGCTGTCATCAATGCAGATGGCTGGGATGTCGTAAATGAATGCTGAGAGGATTGATGTCATAAAGTGTGAATGTGATGTCATGTAGAGTGTGTTGTTGTCATAGGGTATGCCAAGTGTGATGATTTCCATACTTGTGATGTCCCATCTATACAGAGTTTTGTGACAACGACACTGATACAGTGGCTTTGTGATGTCAAATATAGTGTGTGAGATGTCAGGTAGAGACGGTGTGGTGTCATGAAAGCAGTATGAGTGATATCATATATATTGGATATGATGTCCATCAATATACTGGGTGTGATGTCCCATTCATTTAAGTTGTCTGATTGTCATAACGAGATCATGTGATTTCATGCATACTGAATATGATGTCCTAACTAGAGAGTGCGGAGTCATACAGAG
>JAJLRB010005243.1:0-17787 GCA_020976825.1 Odocoileus hemionus | reverse complement strand
AAAGGGTTCCCCTGTGGAGACACTAGAGAAAGCCGTAGTTCCCCGCCTCAATTCGAAGGAATGCCTCATATCTCTTTGAAATCTCACGACGCACACGGAGTTCACTGCTTCTAAAGGTGACGATGCCTAACTTCTCTTGAACATTGATAGTAATCCCAATATCCCTGTGGGCTACTGGAAAGGGAGCCTGGTTCCCGACTCACCTCGAAAAGCGTCCCTTTTGCCCTGCAAGCCTCGAAGAACTCCTGAGTGTGTCCCCTCTTAACACGACAGGATTCCCCAGACTTCGTTGAACAAACACGGGGTTGAAGGGGCATCCCACCGTAAAGTCGAGAAAGTACCCCAGGTCCCCGCCGCAACTCCGAGAAAAACCCTGAGACTTCCCCATCCAAGGCGAGGTTAGGCCTGAGAGAGGGCCTGCAGAGCATGCAGTGCAATACTACCCTTAATATGTGATGACCATCAAACATGTAAGGAGCCTCAGAGTTGCTGTGACCGTCTCGGACAGCCCCGAAGAACAACTGTTCACCGTGTCTAGAGGGACCCTGAATGGTGCTTTCAAGCTAAGTAATCTATGAATGGAGCTACGTGTACCCCAAAAATTCACTCGAGTTATGTTGCTGATTCCCTTCATTGATCCAGGCAATCCCTCGTTCCCCATCACACTTATGACAGTCGGTTGATCTTCCTTTCAAGATATCTCCAGTAGATTCCCCTAGAAATGCACTGTCCCAAGTCTAGCTCAGCAAACACATATGTTAACTCCGTACAGCAACCGAGAGGTGTATGCTCAGCTACCCCAGATCGTCTCGAGATGAGAGCATTCCTGGCTGATAGACCGCAAGATGTATGCCAACTTTCCACAGCACCTCAAGAGCAGCATTCTCTCAGCAATATGTTGTGGCTGAGGGACCCTGAGTTTGCTGCCTTAAGTGGAATATACTCCGAGAAACACATGACTCGAAAGGAGGCTGGATTATTTGCAGTCGCGCTTGATACAGGCTTGTGAAGCTCTTTCATCTCACTGAGATGAAGGGATGTCTGATCCCGGTGGGGATGGAGACCTCGCTCGAATGACCAATGTCCCAGCCTCATTGTACGACGGGAAAGAGCTTCAAATACCTTTGACACTTCGAGTGGCACGCGCGCTCGAGGTTACGCAATGCTTCAAAAGGTGATCTATGGCATGACTCCCTCCTGAAGCATTGAGGGATTCCCATTTTATCCGTGTGTGTCTACTGGAAAGGGAACCTTCGTGGGTCACCCGCACGTATCCTCAAGGAGAAGTCGCCCTCTTTTGTCCCCGCCGGGCATCGAAGAGATTCTGAGTGTTCCTCGTAACTAGACAGGAGGTTCCTGACAGTCACTGAGCAAAACACGGGATCTAGAATGGGCCATCCCGCACCATAAATCTGCGAGAAATATTACCCCAAGTCCCGCCGCAACTCCGAGGAAAAGACCAGGGACCTGCCCCCTCAAAGCGAGATTAGGCCCCATTCGCTTGCGATTGTATGCAGAGCCAATTTCGTGATCCCCAGCAAACATGTTTAAGGAACCTCGACTTGCTTGATGGATCTCGAGACAGTACCCAGAAGACACTGTCACAAGTCCAGAGGGACCCTCGGCTGAGGTCACATGAGAAAACACGAAGATGCTCCATGTACCACTAATAAAAAACGGATGAGGCTGGATTTCCCAGGCATTCACTTCAGAGCCATCGCCACCATTTGCCCCATCTTACAAAGGGACCAGCGCCTTGAGTTACCAGTAGGCAACTCCAGAGATTTTCCCTCGAGAAAACACCGTCCACATGACTAGTGGAGGCACCAAATTCACAGCAGAGCAACTCGAGTAATGCTTCGTGTACCACACATATTCGTCTCGAGATGAGAAGCTGATTTCCCTGGCTTAGACTCAAGATGTATGCCAACTTTCCACAAGCACCTCAAGAGGAGGCTTCTCTCAGCAATAAGTATGTGGGAATGGAACTCTGAGTTTCCTCACCACAAGTGGAACTATACAGCGGAGAAGCCCTGACTCGAAGGGAGGCCGGATTTCACGTTGCAGTGGCTTGAATTACAGATCCTGTCTGTTCCATACTCACAACGATAGAAGGGATGCGCTGAATCCCCGCAGTGGAGACCTTAGAGAAAGAAGCCCTAGGTCCCCGTCCTCATTACGACGGAATGCCTCACACACCCTTTGACACCTCGAGAAGTGGCACGCGGAAGTTCAATGCGTCTCAATGGTGAACGATGCCTGACCCCTCTGTGAAAACATGATAGGAAATCCCAATATCCCTAGAAGGCTACTGAGGAAAGCTCAACCTGGATTTGTCCAGCCTCACATCGAGATAGCGTCCCCATTTTGCCCTGACCAGCCTCAAAGAGATTCCTGACGTGACCATTCATAAGCTAGATAGGAGGTCCTTGATGTCACTGAACAAACACGAGTTAAGTTGAAGGCCATCCTCTACCATAACTCGAGAATATACCGCCAGACCCCAACCGCAACTAGAGAAAAACAATGTGACTTCCTCTTCGAATTTGTGACATGAAGGCCCGAAACAAGCCCGATTCCCCTACATTGCATGCAGAGCTATTCCGTGATCGCTCCATCAAACCATGTAAGTGCTATCGACTTTGGATGATGGAGTCGCCGAGAGAGTACCCCGAGAACACTGTCACATTATCTACAGGGGACACTGTGAAGTCACAACAGCACATGCGCCGAAGGAGACTCTATGTACCCCACAAATACAACTTGAGATGAGGCCCATATTCCACCTGCATTGGGCCTCCATAGCCATCACCCACGTTCCCCATCAAAACACAACCAGTGGCTTGAATTGCGTTTAGGCAACTCCAGAGATTCCCACGAGAACACTCGGTCCCCAATCTAGAGGAACACCAAGTACAAGTACCACAGAAACTCGAGAAGGAATGACTCCGTTACTGTACCCAAAATCTGTCTCAAGATGAGAGTGATTTCACCTGTCTTAGACTCAAGACGTATGCCACATTTCCACATTACCTCGAGAAGGAGGCTTCTCTCACTCAGCAATGATTATGTGGGAGGGACCCTAAGTTTAGCTGCCTCAAGTGGAATGTACACCGAGAAACCACTGACTCGAAAGGACGGCTGGATTTCCTTGCAGTGGCTTGAATGCAGGGCTCGTCTTTCATCTCACATAGATGAAAAGGATGTCAGAATCCTCCTGTGATAGACCCTAGACAAAGTCCACTAGGTCCTCGCCTCATTTTCGACGGAATGCCTCACATCGCTTTGACATCTGGAGAGAGCACGCGGAGTTCACTGCTTCAAAAACGGTGACGATGCCTGAGTCCTCTTGAACATTGATAGTAATTATCAATATCCCTGTGGATACAGGAAAGGGACCCTGGGGTCTCCAGGGCTCAACTCGAGAAGCGTCCCTTTTGCCCTGCCAGGCCTCGAAGCGATTCCTGAGTGTCCCTCATAACTAGACAGGAGTCCTGAGCTTCGACTGAACAAACATGAGTTTTCAAGGGTATCCCAGCAATAACTCGAGAATATATACCCCTCAGGTCCCCCGCCGCAACTCGGTTGAAAAACAAGAGGGCTTCACCCTCAAAGCGAGATGAAATGCCTGATAGGCCTCTATTGCATGCAGAGCAATGTCGTGATGCCCATCAAACATGTACAGGATCCTCGACTTGCTTGATAGATCTCGAGACAGCCCCAAAGAACACTGTCACAAGCCTAGAGGGGACCCTAAGGTCACACCAAGCAACATGAAGGAGCTCCGAAGTACCCCAAATCAACTCGAGATATGTCCTGATTCCCTGAATTGACTCCAGAGCCAACCCTCGTTCCCCATCATACAGGACCAGTGGCTTGACTTCCTTTAGAACATCTCCAGTGATTCCCCTAGAACACTGTCCGAAGTCTAGAAGAACACAAACAGTTCAGCACAGCAACTCAAGGAATGCTCCGAGGACCCCAGATCGTCTCAAGATGAGAGCTGATTCCCTGGCTTAGACTCAAGACATATGCCAACTTTCCACAAGCACCTCACGAGCAGGCTTCTCTCAGCAATAGGTATGTGGGAGGGACCCTGAAATTGCTGCCTCAAGTGGAATATACACCGAAAAGCCCCCTGACTTGAAAGGAGGCCGGTTTTTCCTTGCAGTGGCTTGAATACAGGCTCGTTTTTCATCTCACAAGTTCAAGGATGTTGTCTGAATCCCCAGTGGAATCCTAGAGAAAGCCCTAGGTCCCCGACTCATTTCGAAGGAATGCCTCACTTCCCTTTTACACCTCCAGAGGCACACGCGGAATTCAAGGCTTCAAAAGGTGATGATGCCTGACTCCTCTTGAACATTGTTAGGATTCGCAATATCACTGAGGAAACTGGAAAGGGGCACCCCGTGGTCTCGTCGACTCACATCCAGAAGCGTCCATTTTTGCCCTGCCAGGCCTCGAAGAGATTCCTGACAGGTGTCCCTCATAACTAGACAGGCGTCCTGACGTCACTGAGCAAACATGAGTTTGAAAGGGCCATTCCCCCCCGCTAAATAAAATTGACTCGAGAATATACCCCAGATACCCCACTCTGCAACTCAAGAAAAAAACAAGACACTTCCCCTTATGCATAAGCGAGACGATGAGGCCTGATAGGCCTGCGTTGCATGCAGAGCAACTCCGTGATGCCCATCAAACATTAAAGGATCCTCGACTTGCTTGATAGATCTCGAGATACCCCAACCTAGCAACACTGTCACAAGTCTATAGAGGGACCCTAAGGTCACACCAGCAACATCAAGAGGTTGGATCCTGTGTGAGTTACCCCAAATCAACTCGAGATGCGATGTCCTGATTCCCCTGCATTGACTCCTTGAGAGCCATCCCCGGTTTCCCCATCAAACATGAACAGTGTGGCTTGACTTCCTTTAGACATCTCACAGAGAGCCCCTAGAACACCGTCACAAGTCTAAAGAAGAACACAAAGTTCAGCACAGCAACTCGAGGAATGCTCCGTGTACCACAGATTGTCTCAAGTGATGAGAGCTGATTCCCTGGCTTAGACTCAAGACGTTTGCCAACTTTCCTGCAAGCAACCTCAAGAGCATGGCTTCTCTCAGCAATAGGTATGGTGATGGGAGGGACCCTGAGTTTGCTGCCTCAAGTGGAATATACACCGAGAAAGAACCCTGACTCGAAAGAAGGCCGGATTCCCTTCATATGCAGTGGCTTGAATACAGGCTCGTCTTTCATCTCACAAGATGAAGGAATGTCTGAATCCCCTGTGGAGACCCTAGAGAATAGACCTAGGTCCCCTGACTCATTTCGACGGAATGCCTCACATCCTCTTTGACACCGCGAGAGGCACGCGGAGTTCACTGCTTCAAAACATGACGATGCCTGAGATCATCTACGAACCTGGATAGAAATCCCAATATCCCTGTGGCTACTGGAAAGGGACCCTGGGTCTCCCACCTCACCTCGAGAAATGTCCCCACACAGTTTTGCCCTGCCAAGCCTCGAAGAGTTTCCTGAAGTGTCCCTCGTAGCTAGACAGGAGTCCTGACGTCGCTTGAGCAAACACGAGTTTTGAAGGCCATCTCCCGCCCGTAACTCGAGAATGTACCCTTCAGGTCCCTGCCGCAACTCGAGAAAAACCATGAGACTTCCCCCTCCAAGCGAGATGAGGCCCGATTCCCCTGCATTGCATGCAGAGCAATTCCGTGATTCCCATCAAACATGTAAGGTAGCTGCTCCACTTGTGTCCATTAAAGTTTGTGTTTCCCTATGTTCATTTTTCTGTTTAGTTGATCTATCCATATTTGTGAGTGGGGTAGTAAAATCTCCTACCTATTAGTGTGTTTTCTATTTAATTTTTCCTCTTTCATGGATACTCCGTTTGATTAGCGTTTTGTGCCTTACAATACTGATTCGGTGCTGGGTCTATGATTCTTGGTTGGAGATGCATAAATACTAGTTTAGGTAATTGTTATAGAACCTCTTTTTATGTTATTTTTCTTCATAGGACTTGATCGTCCTTTTTTAATCATGCTCTTGTAAGTGATCTAACATTGTCTCTATTTTTTCACGCACAGACTTAATTTGAAAGTTCTATTTTATCTGAGGAATATAAGTATTGCGACTTCATTCTTGCTTTCTTATGGTGGACTCCGTTTGCATGGAATATTTTTTTCCATAGCCCTTCACATTTTAGTCTGTTTTGTGTCCCTTGCTTTGAGGGTGTCTCTTGTAGACAGCATATATAAGGTGTCTTGAATGCTTTTGTATCCATTCATGCCATTCCTTTTGTCTTTTGGTTTTGGGGCAATTGAACCCATTTACATTTAAGAGTAGATTAATTATGTCGATAGAATTACATGGTCCCGATATGCCATTTATTTTGTTGTTTGGGGTTCATGTTTATACCACTTTCTGTTTCCTGTCTAGGAGAAGATCCTTTAGTATTTGTTGAAGAGCTGGTTTTGGTGATGGTGAATTCTCTCAGCTTTTGCTTTGTCTGTAAAGCTTTTGAGTTCTCCTTCATATCTGAATGAGATCCTTGCTGGGTAGAGTAATCTAGGTTGTAGGTTATTCTCTTTTCATTACTTTAAGTATGTTCCTGCCATTCCCTTCGGGCCTGAAGGGTTTCTATTGATAGATCAGCTGTTATCCTTATGGGAATCCCTTTGTGTGTTTATTTGTTGTTTCTCCCTTGCTGCTTTTAATATTTGTTTCTTTGTGTTTGATCTTTGTAAATTGATTAATATGTGTCTTGGGGTGTTTCGCCTTGGGTTTATCCTGTTTGGGACTCTCTGGGTTTCTTGGACTTGGTTGGCTATTTCCCTTCCCCATTTTAGGGAAGTTTTCAGCTATTATCTCCTCGAGTATCTTCTCATGGCCTTTCTTTTTGTCTTCTTCTTCTGGGAATTCCTATGATTCGAATGTTGGGGCGTTTGCGTCCACATTGTCCCAGAGGTCCCTGAGGTTGTCCTCATTTCTTTTGATTCTTTTTTCTTTTTTCCTCTCTCGCGTGCTTCATTTATTTCCACATTTTGATCTTCTAACTCACTTATCCTATCTTCTGTCTCTAACGATTATTCTGATCACATCGATGGTTCCCTCCAGAGGTGTTTTTTGATCTCATTTATTTCATTATTAAATACTTTTTAATTGATTTTTTTTTTTAATCTTCTACGTAGGTCCTTGTTAAACATGTTCTTGCATCTTCTCTAATCTTATGTCACCTTTTTCTCAAGTGCACACGGAACCTTCTCCCAAGAATAGATCACATCCTGGGCCATAAATCTAGTCTTGGTAAATTCAAAAAAAAAAGATTGAAATCATTCCAGTCATCTTTTCTGACCACAGTGCAGTAAGATTAGATTGCTCAATTACAGGAAAAAAATTATTAAAAATTCAAACATATGGAGGCTAAACAACACGCTTCTGAATAACCAACGAAATCATAGAAGAAATCAAAAAAGAAATCAAAATATGCATAGAAATGAATGAAAATGAAATCACAACAACCCAAAACCTATGGGACACTGTAAAAGCAGTGCTAAGGGGAAGATTCATAGCATTACAGGCCTACCTCAAGAAACAAGAAAAAAGTCAAATAAATAACCTAACTCTACACCTAAAGCAACTAGAGAAGGAAGAAATGAAGAACCCCAGGGTTAGTAGGAAGGAAAGAAATCTTAAAAATTAGGGCAGAAATAAATGCAAAAGAAACTAAAGAGACCATAGCAAAAAATTAACAAAGCTAAAAGCTGGTTTTTTGAAAAAATAAACAAAATTGACAAACCATTAGCAAGACTCATTAAGTAAACAAAGGGAGAAGAACCAAATTAACAAAATTAGAAATGAAAATGGAGAGATCACAACAGACAACACTGAAATACAAAGGATCATAAGAGACTACTACCAGCAGCTCTATGCCAATAAAAATGGACAACTTGGAAGGAAATGGACAAGTTCTTATAGAAGTATAACTTTCCAAAACTGAACCAGGAAGAAATAGAAGATCTTAACAAAACCATCACAAGCAAGGAAATCGAAACTGTAATCAGAAATCTTCCAGCAAACAAAAGCCCAGGACCAGATGGCTTCACAGCTGAATTCTACCAAAAATTTAGAGAAGAGCTAACACCTATCTTACTCAAACTCTTCCAGAAATTGCAGAAGAAGGTAAACTTCCAAACTCATTCTATGAGGCCACCATCACCCTAATTCCAAAACCAGACAAAGATGCCACAAAAAAAGAAAACTACAGGCCAATATCACTGATGAACATAGATGCAAAAAAGATCCTTAACAAAATTCTAGCAAACAGAATCCAACAACATATTAAAAAAAATCATACATCATGACCAAGTGGGCTTTATCCCAGGAATGCAAGGATTCTTTAATATCCCGCAAATCAATTCTCAATGTAATACACCCACATTAACAAATTGAAAGATAAAAAAAGAACCATATGATTATCTCAATAGATGCAGAAAAAGCCTTTGACAAAATTCAACATCCATTTATGATTAAAACTCTCCAGAAAGCAGGAATAGAAGGAAAAACATACTCAACATAATAAAAGCTATATATGACAAACCCACAGCAAGCATCACCCTCAATGGTGAAAAATTGAAAGCATTTCCCCTGAAATCAGGAACAAGACAAGGGTGCCCACTCTCACCACTACTATTCAACATAGTTTTGGAAGTGTTTGGCCACAGCAATCAGGGCAGAAAAAGAAGTAAAAGGAATCCAGATAGGAAAAGAAGAAGTGAAACTCTCTCTGTTTGCAGATGACATGATCCTCTACATAGAAAACCCTAAAGACTCTACCAGAAAAAATTACTAGAGCTAATCAACGAATACAGTAAAGTTGCAGGATATAAAATTAACACACAGAAATCTTTGCATTCCTATACACTAACAATGAGAAAACAGAAAGAGAAATTAAGGAAACAATACCATTCACCATTGCAACAAAAAGAATAAAATACTTAGGAGTATATCTACCTAAAGAAACAAAAGACCTATACATAGAAAACTATAAAACACTGATGAAAGAAATCAAGAGGACACAAACAGATGGAGAGAATATATACCGTGTTCATGGATTGGAAGAATCAATATTGTCAAAATGGCTATACTACCCAAAGCAATCTATAGATTCAATGCAATCCCTATCAAACTACCAACGGTATTTTTCACAGAACTAGAACAAATAATTTCACAATTTGTATGGAAATACAAAAAACCTCGAATAGCCAAAGTAATCCTGAGAAAGAAGAATGGAACTGGAGGAATCAATCTGCCTGACTTCAGACTCTACTACAAAGCCACAGTCATCAAGACAGTATGGTACTGGCACAAAGACAGAAAATAGATCAATGGAACAGAATAGAAAGCCAGAGATAAGTCCACGAACCTATGGTCACCTTATCTTCGACAAAGGAGGCAAGGATATACAATGGAAAAAAAGATAACTCTTTAAAAGTGGTGCTGGGAAAACTGGTCAACCACTGTAAAAGAATGAAACTAGAACACTTTCTAACACCATACACAAAAATAAACTCAAAATGGATTAAAGATCTAAATGTAAGACCAGAAACTATCAAACTCCTAGAGGAGAACATAGGCAAAACACTCTCCGACATAAATCACAGCAGGATCCTCTATGACCCACATCCCAGAATTTCAGAAATAAAAGCAAAAATAAACAAATGGGACCTAATGAAACTTAAAAACAGCTTTTGCACAACAAAGGAAACTATAAGCAAGGTGAAAAGACAGCCCTCAGATTGGGAGAAAATAATAGCAAACGAAGCAACAGACAAAGGATTAATCTCAAAAATATACAAGCAACTCTCCAGCTCAACTCCAGAAAAAATAAATGACCCAATCAAAAAATGGGCCAAAGAACTCAACAGACATTTCTCAAGGAAGACATACAGATGGCTAACAAACACATGAAAAGATGCTCAACATCACTCATTATCAGAGAAATGCAAATCAAAACCACAATGAGGTACCATTATACGCCAGTCAGGATGGCTGCTATCCAAAAGTCTACAAGCAATAAATGCTGGAGAGGGTGTGGAGAAAAGGGAACCCTCTTACACTGTTGGTGGGAATGCAAATTAGTACAGCCACTATGGAAAACAGTGTGGAGATTTCTTAAAAAGCTGGAAATAGAACTGCCATATGACCCAGCAATCCCACTTCTGGGCATACACACACCAAGGAAACCAGATCTGAAAGAGACACGTGCACCCAATGTTCATCGCAGCACTGTTTATAATAGCCAGGACATGGAAGCAACCCAGATGCCCATCAGCAGACGAATGGATGAGGAAGCTGTGGTACATATACACCATGGAATATTACTCAGCCATTAAAAAGAATTCATTTGAATCAGTTCTAATGAGATGGATGAAAACTGGAGCCCATTATACAGAGCGAAGTAAGCCAGAAAGATAAAGACCATTACAGTATACTAACACATATATATGGACTTTAGAAAGATGGTAACGATAACCTATATGCAAAACAGAAAAAGAGACTCAGATGTATAGAACAGACTTGTGGACTCTGGGAGAAGGCGAGGGTGGGATGTTTCAAGAGAACAGCATTGAAACATGTATATTATCTAGGGTGAAAAACAGATCACCAGCCCAGGTTGGGTGCATGAGACAAGTGCTCGGGCCTGGTGCACTGGGAAGACCCAGAGGGATCGGGTGGAGAGGGAGGTGGGAGGGGGGGGACTGGGATGGGGAATACATGTAAATCCATGGCTAATTCATTTCAATGTATGACAAAAACATACTGTAATGATGTAAAGTAATTACCAGAGCCATCCCCCCGTTCCCATCCAAACACGACCTGAGAGCTTAACTCCCTTTAGGGCAACTCCAGAGTTCCCCCGAGAACAAACGGGCCAAGTCCTAGAGGAATACCAAGTTCAGCAGAGCAACTCGAGGACTGCTCCGTGTACCCAACATTGCCTCGAGGATGAGAGCTGATTCCCTGTCTTAGACTCAAAGACCCGTAGGTGCCACCTTTTCACAAGGCCCCTCAAGAGGAGGCTTCTCTCAGACAATAGTTATGAGGAGGGACCCTGAGATTGCTGCCTCAAGTGGGCATATACACCGAGAAGCCCTGACTCGAAAGGAGAGGGCTTTGCCTTGCAGTGGCTTGAATACAGACTAGTCTTTCATCTCTCACAAGCTGAAGGGATGTCTGTACCACCTGTGGAGTCCCGAGAGAAAGCCCTAGGCCCCAGACTCCTTTTTCGACGAATGCCTCACATGCCCTCTGACACCTCCGAGAGGCACGCAGAGCTCACTGCTTCAAAATGGTGACGGATGCCTGACTCCTCTTGAACAATTGATTGGAAATACCAGTATCCCTGTGCTACTGGAAAGGGACCCTGGGTCTCCCGACCTCACCTCGAGAAGCGTCCTTTTGCCCTGCCAATACCTCGAAGAGATTCCTGAGGTGTCCCTCATAACTAGACAGGAGTCCTGACGTCGTTGAACATAACACGAGGGTTGAAGGGCCATCCCGCCGTAAGTCGAGAATATACCCCAGGTCCCCGCCGCAACTCGAGAAAAACCATGAGACTTCCCCCTCCAAGCGAGATGAGGCCCGATTCCCCTGCACTGCATGCAGAGCAATTCCGTGAGCCCCAGCTGAAACATGTAAGGAACTCGACTTGCTTGATGGATTTTCTCGATTTACAACCGCAAGAAACACTGTCACAAGTAGAGAGGGACCCTGAGTTCACATCAGCATCGCGAAGGAGCTCCATGTTACCCCAAATCAACTCGAGATGAGGCCCGATTCCCCTGCATTCACCAGAGACATCCCCAATTCCCCATCAAACAAGACCAGCGCCACTTGACTTCCTTTAGGCAACTCCAGAGATTTCCCGAGAACACCGGCATCCCAAGTCTAGAGGAGTACCAATGACCGCACAGCAACTCGAGGAATGCGCTCCGTGTACCCCACCAAATGCGTCTCGAGATGAGAGCTGATTCCCTGGCTTAGACTCAAGATGTATGCCAACTTTCACACAAGCTAGGACCTCAAGAGGAGGCTTCTCTCAGCAATAGGTATGTGGGATGGACTCTGAGTTTCCTGCCTCAAGTGGAATATACAGCGAGAATCCCTGACTCGAAAGGAGGCCGGATTTCCTTGCAGTGGCTTGAATACAGGCTCGTCTTTCATCTCACAAGATGAAGGGATGTCTGAATCCCCCTGTGGAGTCCCTAGAGAAAGCCCGTAGGTCCCCGACTCTTTCGACGGAATGCCTCACATCCCTTTGACACCTCGAGAGGCACGCGGAGCTCACTGGTTCAAAAGGTGACGATGCCTGACTCACTTGAACATTGGTATAGGAATCCCAATATCCCTGTGGCTACTGGAAAGGGGACCTGGGTCTCCTGCCTCACCTCGAGAAGCGTCCTTTGCCCTGCCAAGCCTCGAAGAGATTCCTGAGGTGTCCCTCATAACTAGACAGGAGTCCTGACGTCACTGAGCAACACGAGTTTTTAGAAGGGCCATCCCGCCGTAAATCGAGAATATACCCCAGGTCCCCACCGCAACTCGAGAAAAACCATGAGACTTCCCCGATGATCCAAAGCGAGATTTCTTGAGGCCCGATTCCCCTGCTACATGCATGCAGAGCAATTTCCGTGATCCCCATGAAACATGTAAGGAAATGCCTCGACTTGCTTGATGGATCTCAAGAGAGTCCCAAAAACACTACTCGTCACAAGTCTAGAGGGAACCCTGAGGTCCCCAACACCAGCATGGAACGTAGAAGGAGCTCCATGTACCCCTCAAATCAACTCGAGATGAGGCCCGATTCCCAGTTGCATTGACTCCAGAGGCATCCCCCCCGTTAGACATCAAACACGACCAGTGCTTGAGACTTCCTTTAGGCAACTCCAGAGATTTCCCGAGAACACCGTTCTGAGTCTAGAGGAATACCAAGATCAGCACAGCAACTCGAGGGTGATGCGACAATGCTCCATGTGTACCCCAAATCGTCTCGAGATGAGAGCTGATTCCCTGGCTTATGACTCAAGACGTATGCCAACTTTCCACAAGCACCTCAAGAGGAGGCTTCTCTCAGCAATAGGTATATGGGAGGGACCCTGAGTTTGCTGCCTTCAAGTGGACATATACACAGGCGAAAAAAAGCCCTGACTCGAAATGGAGGCCGTATTTCCTTGCAGTGGTTGAATACAGGCTCGTCTTTCATCTCACAAGACATGAAGGGATGTCTGAATCTCTGTGGAGATCCCTAGAGAAAGCCCTAGGTCCCCGACTCATTTTCGACGGAATGCCTCACATCCCTTTGACACCTCGAGAGTCACGCGGAGCTCACTGCTTCAAAATTGTGATGATGCCTGACTCCTCTTGAACATTGGTAGGATTCCCAATAATCCCTGTGGCTACTGGAAAGGGAACCCTGGGTCTCCAGCCTCACTTCGAGAAGCGTTCCCGTTTTGCCCTGCCAGGCCTAGAAGAAGAGATTCCTGACGTGTCCCTCGTAACTATTCGACAGGAGTTCTGACATGTCCCTGAACAAACACGAGTTTTGAAGGCCATCCCCGCCGTAACTCGAGAATATACCCCAGGTCCCCGCCGCAACTCGAGAAAAACCATGAGACTTCCCCCTCGAAGCGAGATGTAGGCCCCATTCCCCTGCACTGCATGCAGAGCAATTCCCCGTGATCCCCAAACATGTAAGAAGCCTCGACTTGCTTGATGTGGGATCTCGAGACAGTCCCCAAGAACACTGTCACAAGTAGCTAAGGGACCCTGAGGTCACACCAGCAACGCGAAGGAGCTCCATGTACCCCTAATCAAACTCGAGATGAGGCCCGACTTCCCTGGCATTGACTCTCAGAGCCATCCCCCGTTCCCCATC
Source organism: Odocoileus hemionus (assembly GCA_020976825.1). Taxonomy (NCBI): domain Eukaryota; kingdom Metazoa; phylum Chordata; class Mammalia; order Artiodactyla; family Cervidae; genus Odocoileus; species Odocoileus hemionus. The sequence goes on along the minus strand of JAJLRB010005243.1, from coordinate 3,839 downwards.
ATACACGACCAGCTGGACTTCCTTTAAGGCAACTCCAGAGATTCCCCGAGAACAACCGTCCCAATCTCTAGAGGAATAGCAAGTTCAGCAGAAAGCAACTCGAGGACTGCTCCGTGTACCAACAAATTGCCTCGAGATGAAGCTGATTCCCCTGGCTTAGAGACCTCAAGAACGTATGCCACTTTCCACAAGCCCCTCAAGAGGAGGCTTCTCTCAGCAATAGGTATGAGGAAGGGACCTGAGTTTGCTGCCTCAAGTGGGCAATATACCTGACCGAAGCCCTGACTCGAAAAGGAGGCCGGAATTTCCCTTGCAGTGGCTTGAATACAGGCTATCCTCTTTCATCTCACAAGAATGAAGGATGTCTGAAATCCCCTGTGGAGACCTAGAGAAAGAGCCTAAGGTCCCCGACTCCTTTCGACGGAATGCCTCACATGCACTTTGACACCTCGAGAGGCACGTGACACTTCACGCACTGCTTCAAAATTTGACGATGCTGACTCCTCTTGAACATTGACAGGAATCCCAGTATCCCTGTGGCTACTGGAAAGGGACCCTGGGTCTCCACATCCTCACCTCGAGAAACGTCCCATTTGCCCTGCCAAGCCTCGAAGAGATTCCTGAGGTGTCCCTCGTAACTAGACAGGAGTCCTGACGTCGCTGAACCAAAAACACGAGTTTTGAAGGGCCATCCCCGCCGTAACTCGACGAGAATATACCCCAGGTCCCCGCCGCAACTCGAGAAAAACCATGAGACTTCCCCCCAAAGCGAGAGATGAGGCCCGATTCCCCTGCATTGCATGCAGAGCAATTCCGTGATCCCCATCAAACATGTAAGGAGCCTCGACTTGCTTGATTGATCTCGAGACAGTCCCCAAGAACACTGTCCTCAAGTCGCAGACGGGACAAACTGAGGTCACACCAGTTCAATGCGAAGGAGCTCATGTACCCCAAGAAACTTACGAGATGAGGCCCCCGATTCCCCTGCATTGACTCCAGATCCATCCCCCGTTCCCCATCAAACACGACCACAGTTGGCTTGACTCCTTTAGGCAACTCCAGAGGTTTCCCCGAGAACACCGTCCAAGTCTAGAGGAACGTACCAAGTTCACCACAGCAACTCGAGGTTTGCTGCCCGTGTACCCCAAATCGTCCTTCGAGATGAGAGCTGAATCCCTGGTTTAGACTCAAGACGTATGCCAACTTTCCACAAGCACCTCGAAGAGAGCTCTCTCAGCAATAATTATGTGGGAGGGACCTAGATGAGATTGAGCTGCTCAAGTGGAATGTACACACGGAGAAGGCCTGACTCGAAAGGAGGCTGGATTCCTTGCAGGGGCTTGAATGCAGTCTAGCTCGTCTTCATACTCACAAGAAATGAAGGGATGTCTGAACTCCCCTGTGGAGACCCTAGAGAAAGCCCTAGCCCCAATCCTCATTTCGAACAGGAATGCTCACATCCCTAGACACCTCGAGAGCACGCGGAGTTCACTGCTTCAAATAGTTGACGATGCCCTGACTCCTCTTGAACATTGATAGAACAGTCCCAATATCCGGCTGAGTGAGCTACATGGAAAGGCGACCAATAATGGGTCTCCCGACTCTCACCTCGAGAAGCGTCCCTTTTTCGCCCTGCCAAAGCAGCCTCGAAGAGATTCCTGAGGTGTCCCGTAGTATACTAGACAGGAGTCCCTGACGTCCCGACTGAGAACAAACACGAGTTCTGAAGGGCCATCCCCCGACTGTAAACTGAGAGAATTTTCCACCAGGTCCCCTCCGACGCAAATGGTGAAAAACAAAGAGACTTCCCCCATCACAAGCGGAGATGACGCCCTGATAGTGCCCCTGCTTTGCAATGCCGAGCCAACTCTACGTGATCAAGCCATAAAAATCATGTAAGCCCGAGTCCTTCGACATGCTTGGAATGGAATCACGAGACAGGTCCCCAAGAACACTGATCACATGTCTAGACATGTACTCTAACGGGTGCATACCGAGCAAGGGAATGAAGAGTTCCGTGTTCCCCCCAAATGAATCTCGAGATATGAGCCTACCAATTCCCCCCGCCATTTGACCATCTCAGATGCCAATCCCCTCATTATCCCCATCAAACAACGACCAGTTGGCTGACTTACCTTTAGGCAATCCTCCTAAGAATTCCCCTAGAACACCGTCCCAAGCTTGCAAGAGGAACACCAAGTTAACCACAGGCAACTCGATGGAATGCTCCATTACCCCCCAGTTCGTCTCGAGATGAGGCATTCCCAGGCTTAGGACACAAGATGTATCCAACTTTTTTCCACAAGCACCTCCGAGAGCAGCTTCTCATCAGGAATATTAGCTATTGGAAAGGACCTGAATTTGCTCCCTCAAGTGGAATATACCCCAGAAAACTGACTCGAAAGGGGGCTGGTTTTCTTTCATGGCTTAAATACAGGCTTCGCGTTCATCTCACAAATAAAGGGATGACTGAACCCCTTTGGGGAGATGCTAGAAAAAAGCAAAAGGCCCCCGCCTCATTTCGATGGAATCCCTTTCACATCGTTTGACACCTCGAGAGGCACGTGGAGTTCACGTTTTAAAAGGTAAGTTCCCTCACTCCGTTGAGCTTGACGGGAAAACCCCATTTCCCCTGTGGTTGGAAAGTGCCCCCGATCCCCCCCTCCCCTTGAAAAGCGTCCCTTATTCCCCTGCCAAGCCAAAAGAGTTCTAGGGTCCCTTTTAAACTGACAGGAGTCTGGGCGCTGAACAAACACGGTTTGAAGGGTATCCGCGCGGGGGGGGTTAACTCGATAAAATACCCCCGGTCCCCCCGAACCCGAGAAAAAAAAATGAGATCCCCCGTCAAAGCGCATGGGCCCCATTCCCCTGATTGCATGCAGAGCAAATTTCCCTGATCCCATGAAACATTTAACGAAAATGACTTGCTCGGAAATTTTAAGACGCCCCCGAACACTGACAAGTCTAGAGGGATCGTGCCGTCACCCCGAAAATGATGGAAATCGATGCCCCCAACCCCAAAAAAAACGAGTGAGGCCCCTTCCCTCCATGGCTCCCGAAACTCCCCCTTCCCCAACAAACACGACCAGTGGCTGATTCCCTTTTGGGGATTTTTCCCGAGATTCCCCGAGAACACCGTCCCAAATCTAGAGCAAACCCAAAGTTCGCACAGAAATCGAGGGGAAATTTGTCTCCCCGGTCGCCTCGAGTGAGAGCTGTTTCCCCGGCTTAGACTCAGAGTATGCAAACTTTCCCCAAAGGGCTCCAGGGTGTTCTTCAAACAATAAGTATGGGGGGGAATGAGTTTGCTGCCCCAAGGGAATATACACCCAGAAGCCCTGACCCCGAAAGGAGGAAAATTTCCTGAGTGGCTTGAATCAGGTGTCTTTCATTCACAAGATGAAAAGGGGGGTCTGAATCCCCCGTGGGTCCTAGAGAAAAACCCTAGGTCCCCGTATTTTGAAGGGAAAGCTCAAACCCTTTGACACCCCGAGGGCAGGGGAAATTTAAGCTTCAAAGGTGGTGATGGCTGACTCCTCTTGAACATTTTAGGATTACCCTATCATGAGGAAACTGGAAAGGACCCCGGGGTTTTTCGCCTCACATTCAAAGCGTCCATTTTGCCCCGCCAGGCTTCGAAGGATTTCCGGAGGTGTCTCATAATGTCAGGCGTCCTGCATCATGAGCAAAAACAAGTTTCAAAGGGCCATCGCCGCCATACTCGAGAATTAAAACCCGGTCCCGCCGCAAATGAGAAAAACCAAAAGGGTTTCCCCCCAAGCAAAAATGAGGGCCCGTAGGCCGCTTGCATGCAGAGCAATTTTGTGGTGCCCATAAAA
>JAJLRB010005242.1:0-16203 GCA_020976825.1 Odocoileus hemionus | reverse complement strand
TCACACTGTCACACAGAACGACTGTGCAGACTTCCTGCAGGCTGGCTAGGGACAGCTAGTTAATCATGCTTCCAGAGAAGTTCCTGTCTGCAGTAGTGGAGGCTGAGCAAGTTTACTCTTCTGGTTGGGTGCTCCCTTCCTATCCACCTCTATGCTTCTCTAGGACTAGGGTTTTTGCCCAGCTTGTGGCTGATGAACTGGAATACACACATTGTATACTGCGCAACTGCAAAGATGGTGTTATGATGGGGATGACTTAAACTGTAAAGCTCGGAACTTCAAATATGGATCCAACATGTGAAACTGTCCATATTATTGAATGTAAAATCAGAAGTCAAAACACAGTAATGAATGAAGTAGTACAGAAACCTGCAATTGTTCCTACAACATTAATGGATAATGTTGAAGCTTCCCTGAGCACATCAAGAGAAGCACTTTGGGGAAATTTACTTGGGTTTCAGTTCTCAAAAGGCAAGGTAGGTTACTTGTGCTAAACCAGCTAAATGTATGTAATATAATTAGAGTTGTTCAGAGTTCCGGGGAACAGCCTGTCAATTCTTCCTGGATTTCATTTTAATTTGCCTCGGGAGCATAGGACCCACTTCAGAGTCTATTTAAATAGAGACAGTCTTGCATAGGTAGATATGTAAATATCCTCCAAGGCTAAGCGGTGATGCTAAAATAAGCTGCTGCACATATTTGCCAACTGGTTTGAGCTACACACTTGAGAAAATCTGTTCTCTGGGAGACCATTTTGAATCTTATAATTGCCTAATAACGTTTCCTCATTCCTAAATATGCCTTCACTTCTGTTATTTTTAAATTTGTATAATTTTGGATCTTTTGAGTGAGCAGTTCCTTTCCCAGGTATATACTGGACAGACATGTGAGTATGTGTACTCATCAAAAGATATGTACAAGAATGTACACATGAGTATCATTTAGAAACAGCTCAAATAGTTCCCAAAAGTAAAATAGATAGATATATTGTGTGGGATAATGATTTAAAGAGTACTACAACAGCAATGGAAAAGAGCACAAATGGCTGCACACAAACATAGGAATAGCATTATATCACTAACATTAATGTGACAAGGGAACAAATAAAAAATGATAGAATTTAGAGTTTTATGTGTATGTGTATATGCCAGTAGATTAAAAACATATTTTGGGCTTCAAGTCAGGATAGTATAAAGGGACACAAGAACTGAAGTTGTGAAGTATTGGGAAATATTTTTTTTTTTACCCTTGGGTGTGTTTTTTTTAAAGAAAATTTAAATTGAACTATGTCTTAAATTAAATTGGTGCCCCTATACTATGATTTTAACTCAGCAAAAAACAGATAAAATAGAAAAATCTTGTTTTAAATTTTTTTTTTAATTTTTTTTTAATTTTTTTTTGTTTAAAACTTTTTTGAAAAAAAAAAAAAAAGGAAAAAAAAACTTGTTTTTTTAAAAACCCAAAAATTTTTAAAATTTTTTTTAAATTTAAAAATTTTGGGGCCCAAAAATTTTTTTTTTTTTTCCATTTGGGTTTAAAAAACTTTTTTTAATTTTTTAAAAATACAAATAATTTTAAAAAAAGTTTTTTTCTTTCAGTTTAAAAAATTTAAAAATTTTATTTTGATGACAAAAATTAAAAATTAAATTTTTTAAGGGAAAATTTTGGGAATAAACTTTAAGTTTAAAAAAGCCCCCAGTAACCAAAACCTTTTTATGTTTGAATAACAAAAGTAGTTTTATTTTTTAAATTTTTAAAAATTTTTTTTGACTTTTTAATTTTCTTTAATAAAATTTTATTAACAATTAAAATGTTTAAATTTACTTCATTGAAAACACAAAAAATTTTGATTTTTTAAAATTGGTTTGTATAAAGGGGGAAAAAAAAGGGAAGGAAAAAAAATTTTAAATTTTAAATTTGCTGTTTTGTTTTTAGTAAAGGTAAAAAACAAATTTAAAAATGAAAAAAGGTTTTTGAGGGGGAATTTTTTAAAAACCAGTAAATTTAAAAAGGGACCTTAGGGGCTTCTGTATAAAAAACTAAAATTGAACTTTTTTTCCATTTTTTTGGGGGTGTCCTCCCCATCCCTGCTTAAATTTTTCTTAAAACCAGAGAAAGGGATTATAACCACAAAACCCAAAAGCCCAAGTTTTCCCATAAAGAAAAATTCCTAATTTTTTTGGTTTAAATTTTTAATCTTATTGTTTTTTGAATTTTTAATTTCTTTCCCCCGGGAAAAAAAACAAAATAAAAAAGGGTTTTTTTTTCTTTAAGAATAAAAAAAAAAAAAAATAAAAAAGAATAATAAATAATATTAAATATAATTAATAAAAATGTGAAAAAAAAGAAATAGTAAAATAATTGAAAAAAAAAAATAGAATAAAGAATTAAAGAATATAAATTAAAAAAAAAAATTGAAATTGAAATAAATTAAAATAAAAATATAAAAGGTATAATAATTAAAAAAAATGAAAATAATAAAGAATAAAAAAAAAAAAAGTTAAGTTAGAAGGTAAAAACTAAAAATAAAGAAAAAAAAAAAAAAAATACAAGAATAAATTTAAAAAAAAAAAAAAAATAAAAAAAATAAAAATAAAAAAAAAAAAATAGTATAAAGAAATAGATATATATAAAATAAAAAAAAAGAAAATTATGAAAAAAAAAAAAAAAAATTAAAAAAAAATAAAAAAAAAAGAATAATGAAAAATAAGAATAAAAAAGATAAAAAAATAAAATATAATAAAAAAAAATCGTAAAAAAAAAATAAATAGAAAAATTAAAAAAAATAAAAAAATAAGGAAAAAAAAAAAAAAAAAATAATATAAATAAATAAAAAATTAATATATAAAAAAAAAAAAAAAAACCCCCCCCCCCCCCAAAATGTGAAAAACCCCCCCCCCCCAAAATTTAAGGAAAAAACCCCCCCCAAAAAATTCAGGAAAAAACCCCCCAAAAACCCCATTTTCCCCCCCCTTCCAAAGTTTTTCCCAAAGGAACCCCCCCCATTTAATAAAAAAACCCCCCAAATTTCCCCCCCCCAAAACCTTTTTTTGGCCCCTACCCGGCCCCCCGGCCCCCCAAAAAACCCCCCCCAACCCCCCCCAAAATTTGATTTTCCCCCCCCCGAAAGGGGATTTAACCAAAAATAAAAAGGTTTAAAAGGGATCAAAAAAAAGCTCCCAACATAGAACCCCCCCGGGGAAAAAGGGGCTAATAAAAATTTCCAATCACCAAAAACCCCGCACGGCGGACGGGGGGAAAGGTTTCGAAACAAAAGAGTAAAACCAAAACTGGGAAAAAATTTTTAAAACAAGGCCCAAAAAATTCCTGCCTAAAAGAAACCCGCCCCAGAAAAAACCCCAAACGCCCAACCCACCACAAAAAAAAGGGGGGGGCGGAACGGAGGGACGGGCGGCATTGCTTAGGGAAAAAGGACCGGCCCGAAGACCCAAAAAATTTGGGGGAGGGGGGTTTTTTTTAAACTGGGGGATAGCAAGGCAAAATTCCCCCCGGCCAAAAAACACTGCCGGGGTTTCCAAAAAAAAGGGACTGAGAAACACAAGAAAAGGGAACCCGGGGGCCCCCCCCGCTGGAGGAAAGGAGGCAGGGGGGGGGGGAAAAAGGGGCAAACTCAGCCCCTGAGAAGCCACCCCCTCCCACACGAAAAAACAGGCCCCCGGGGGTTCAAAGTTTAAAACTTCCAAGACCCGACTGGCTGTGCGTGCGGGGCCGCGGAGGGGAAAAGGGGCCTGCACCCGGGGAAGGGGAGGGCCCCAACCCTTTCTGGCTCCCCTGGGCCGCTCAACACGGGGGGAAAAGGGTTCTGCCCACCGGGAAAGTTGCCCCCCAACCCTTTCGGCTCCCCAAAACCGCTCAGGCTGGGGAAGGAAAAAAAACGCAGGCGAAACCCCAAAAAACTGCGCTTTTTTTGGATCCCCAAAACGGAACCGCACTCCCCCGCGGGGCCCCTCCATAAAAGGGGCACCCGGGGAGCCTGACGGGTGAAACGGCAAACCACTACCCCCGTGAGGGGGGAAAACCCCCAGTTTTTGGCCCGGGCCCAACGAAAGGGCTATCCACACAACGGAAACTGCCCGCAGCGCCCCGCCCCCCCCGTGGGAAAGGACTGAACTGAACTAAGAACCTAAATAAGAGTTTCACCTCCGCCCGCCTGTTCGGGGCCCAAAAATTAACCCCAAAAAAAAAGGGGGCAAACAAAACCCCAAAAAAACAAAGGGACCCTTTCGAAAGGACCGGGGCAACAGTTTAAAAAATCCCTGAAGGAAACACCGACAACACGGGAAGGGGCCTACAGAATCGAGAAGGGTAAGCGGAAAGGGGAGCAACCCTAAAAATTTAACTAAACCTACCTGATTTCCAACAACTCCAAAAATTTCCAGATTATAGGAATATATTTTTTTTTTTAATTTAAAAAAAAATTTTTTTTCATTCCTTTTTTTTTTTTTTTTTTTTTTCCCCTTTATTTTTTTTTAAAATTCCCATTACTCCCTCATTACTCCCCCATTTTTCTTTTCATATATTTTTTATGTTTTTTTTAATTGGGGAAAAAATTTTTTTTTTCCTTTTTTTTCTTTTTCTTGTTTTTCCCTCTCCTATTTTTCCTTTTAAATCCCTAATCTCCTCTTTTTTCCCTTAAATTTTTTCATTTTCTTTTTAACTATAACCTTGAAAAAAAAAAAGGGGAGAAAAACCCCCTTTTTTTAAACCGATTTTCATATACATTTCTAATTTTTTTGTGTGTTTTTTTTTTTCCCTTTTAAATATTGTTTTTCAAAGATTCTAACCCCTCCAAATTTTTTAATCTTCTTTTTTCAGTATGATATAAATTTTTGGGACATTTAAGAATCCAATTTTTCAGTTCCCTTTCTATTCAGGAGGTGGTGATTACCCCCCCCATTTTTATTCTCTGTTTTCTACCTCAAAAAACCCTTTTTCCTTTTTCCCCCCCCTTCCCTTTTCCCCAAACCCAAAACCCCCTGTGAATTTTTTGGGGGTGCGGCTACGGAAAACTTTTGGGGGAACAAAAAACTTTTGTAGATCTGTCTCTCTTTTCTTGAGCCCCCCTTTTTCTCCTCCTGCCACCTCTATCTCCTCCTCCCTCTCCTATTTTTCATGTAACTCTGGAACCTCTTTTGGTTGTCTCTCACGGTGGAAGTCTTTTCCCCCATTAACCTAAAAAAAAAGGTTTTTTATTATCAGGCTGAAATAGTTGGAGAAGATTTTGAAAACATTGGAAGAATAAAACTAAAAAATCCAGGGGCAAGAGACTTAAGCCCAAAACCAGAAACCCAAAAACCCCTGACGACCGAACATTAAGGAAAAAGAGACAAATTCAAAAGCCCCCCAAAACCTGAAAAAAAAAACCAACCACCCCCCAAAACCCAATAAGCTCCAGTACAAGACATCCCAAACCAAATTTTTTTTTTTTAGAAAGGGGCGGGGAACATAGGACCTGGTGTCAGCATACAGGCTGTCCAAACACACCTAACACATAGACCCATCAAAAAACCTCATTACTGGACACTCCCTTGCACTCCAAGAGAAAAACCCAAATTTCCCCCACCCCACCCAAAACGCGACAAAAAGTTTCCCTAACCGGGAAAACTTAAAAAACCCCAATCCCCAAACCCCCCAACCCACGGGGGGAAACCTCCCCCAAAAAAAAGGAAACCCAAACAACCACAAACTACACAAAGCCCACTCCAGACACAGCAATAAAAACAAATGAAAAGGCAAAAATCCCCAACGGGTAAAGAAACATAAAAAAAAAAAGCCACCAAGTCAAACAAAAGAGGAGGAAATTGGGGAAATCTACCTAAAAAGTTTTTAAATAATAATGATAATAAAAATGATCCAAAATTTTTGAAAAAAAAGGGGGAGTTACAAATAAATACCTGGAGACAAAATTGAGAAATGCAAGAAATTTTTAAAAACCCGGACCTAGAAGATATAAAAAAAGCCAAATTTAAAAAAAAAAAATGGGAAAAAAATGAACAAAAACACCTTTTAGGGGAAACCATATTTTAAAAAACAAGACAGAAGAAAGGATAAGTGATTAGAAATAAAAGGTGGAAAAAAAAAATTAAGCAGAGGGGGAAAAAAGAAAAAAGAATCAAAAGAAATGAGGACAACCTCAGGGACCTCTGGGACAAAGGAAACGCCCCAACATTCGAATCATTAGGCCCAGAAGAAAAACAAAAAAAAAAGGCAAGAGAAGTTAATCCCAGGAGAAAATAGGGTGAAAACTTCACAAAATGGGGAAGGGAAAAAGCCACCCAAGTCCAAGAAAAACCCAGAAGTCCCCCAAAAAGGATAAAACCCCAAAGGGAAAACACCCCCAAAACACTATTAATCAAATTAAAAAAAGGGTCAAACACAAAGAACAAATATAAAAGCAGCAAGGGAAAACAACAAAAAAACACAAAAAAAGGGGTTCCCCCTAAGGAAACAGCTGACTAACAAAAGAAACCCTCCAGGCCAGAAGGGAATGGCAGGGCATACTTAAAGAAAGAAAGAGAATTCCCCACAACCTAGATTTGTCTACCCACAAGGATCTCATTTTTAGAAATAAAAGGGGAACTCAAAAGCTTTTCAGACAAGCAAAAGCTAGAAATTCAGGACCAAACCCAAAACCCTTCTTTCAACAAAACTAAAAAGGGTCTTCTCTAACAGGAAAAACAGAAAGGTGGATAAACGTGAAAACCCCCAAAAAAAAAAAAAAGGCCAAAGGGACCATACCTATCAATAATTACCTTTAAAGAAAAAGGGGTTAATGCCCCAACCAAAAGACAAAAGGGTGGCTGAATGGAACAAAAGGGAAGACCCCAATAATTTCTGTCTACAAGAGACCCCCCCTCAAAACAAGAGACACATACGACTAAAAGTGAAGGGCTGGAAAAAAATATTCCACCAAAAAGGAGACCAAAAAAAAGAAAGGGGTTTACCCAAAACTCATAACAGATAAAATAACTTTCAAATAACCGCGTGAAAAAGCAAAAAATGGACACTACTAATTATCAAAGGATCAATCCAAAAAGAAGATAAAACAATTAAAAATTAAAATTCCAAACCCCAAAATAGGACACCACAATATATAAGGCAAATGCAACAAGAAAGAAAAGGAAATTAATAAATAAAACCCAAAAAATTTTGGAGACTTTTAAAACTCCACTCACAACTATGAATAGATCAACAAAAAAGAAAAAAAAACAAGGAAACCCAAAATTTAAAAAGGGGCACAATGAACCAGCTAGACCAAAAATTTACAAACTAAAGGAAAAGTTTCCCCCCCCAAACAATCAACTTCCCCATTTTTTCAAATGCACACGGAATCTTCTCCAGAATAATCACATCCTGGGGCCCTAAATCTAGTCCCTTTTAAATCAAAAAAATGAAAACATTCCATCCAAACTTTTTTGACCACATTTCAGTAAGATTAATCTAAAATTTCAAAGGGAAAAAAATTTTAAAAAAAATTCAAACATAATGGAGGCTAGAACACAACTACGCATCTGAATAACCAAACAAATCATAGAAGAAATCAAAACTAAATAGCATAGAAAATCTGAATGAAAATGAAATACACAACGGAAGCCCTGCCAAACCTAGGGAACACTGCGTAACATAGCAGTGCTAAGGGAAGATCATGCATGAAACCAGGTCCTACCTCAAGAAACAATGAAAAAGAGTCAAATATAAATAACCTAACCTCTACGAGAAACTAAAGCAACTAGAGAAGGAAGAAATAAGAACCCCAGGTTGTTAGTGGAATGAAACGAAATCTTAAAAAAATTAGGCGTCAGCAAAATAATTGCAATAGAAACTAAACAAAGCGAGACCATAGGAGCAGAAAATCCAACAAATGCTATATAAGGCAGGTTTTGTTCTTTTTTTCTGAAAAATAAACAAAAATGACAAACTCCATTAGCAAGACTCATTAAGCAAATCACAGGGAAGAAAGAAAGCAAATTAAAAACTAAAATCATATAAGACAAACGAGACAGAAAGGAAGAGATCACAACAGACAAACAACTGAAAATACAAAGTATTCATAAATAAGAGAACTACTACCCAGAGCAGCTCTAAGATGCCGAATAAAATGGACAAAACTTGCGAAAGAAAATGGACAAGTTATCTTAACATAAGTGATATAACTTTCTCAAAACTGAACCAGGAAAAAATAGAAGATCTTAATAACAAAAACCCATTGTCAACATAGCAAAGGAACAATCGAGACACTGTGAATCAGTAAATCTTCCAGGCTAAACAAAAGCCGCCAGGACCAGATTGCTTCAACTCTGAATTTCTACCCAAAAAATTTAAGTGTAAGAGCTGAAAACACCTATCTTTACCTCTAAACTCTTCGCAGGAAAAATTTGCGCGGAATGAAAGTGTCTGCAACTTCACCAACACTTTACATTCATATGAAGGCCGTACATCCACCCTAAATTTCCCATAACCCTGACACAACAGATTGCTCACCAAAAAAAAGAAAACTACAAGGGCCTAATATCACTGATGAACATAGATGCAAAAATCCCTTAAACAAAATTCTAAGCAAACAGAATCCAACAACATATTAAAAAAATTCATACACCATGACCCAAGTTGGGTGGGCTTTATCCCAGACAATGCAAGGATTCTTTAATATCTGTCTCAAATCAATCAATGGTAATACACCTACATTAACAAATTGAAAGATAAAAACCATATGATATATCTCAATATAATGCAGGGAGAAAAAAAAGCCTCTTTTGACAAAATTCAACATCCATTTATGATTAAAACAGTCTCCAGAAAGCAGGAATATAAAAGGAACATACCGTCAACATAATAAAAGCTGCATATATATGACAAAACCCACAGCAAGCATCACCCTCAATGGTGAAAAAAATTGAAAGCATTTATCCCCTGAAAATCTGGAACAAGACAAGGGTGCCCACTCTCACCACTACTATTCAACATAGTTTTGGACGGAAAGTTCTTGGGGCCACAGCAATCAGGCCAGAAAAAGAAGTAAAAGGAATCCAGATAGGAAAAGAAGAAGTGAAAACTCTCTCGCTGTCTGTTTGCAGATAGGACTCATGATCCTCTACATAGAAAAAACAACCCTAAAGACTCTACAGAAGAATAAATTACTAGAGCTAATCAAACGAATACAGTCAAGTTTGCATAGGATATAAAATTAACACTACACAGAAAATCTCTCTTGCATTCATTATAACACTACGAACAATGAGAAAACAGAAAGAGAGAAATTAATGGGAATACAATACTATGTGTCACCATTGCAACAAAAAGAAATAAAATACTTAGGAGTATAATCTACCTAAAGAAACAAAAGACCTATACATAGAAAACTATAAAACACTGATGAAAGAAAATCAAAGAGGACACAAACAGATGGAGAAATATACCGTGTTCATGGATTGTGGAAGAATCAATATTGTCAAAATGGCTATACTACCCCAAAGCAATCTATAGCATTCTCAATGCAATCTCCTATCAAACTAACCAACGGTATATTTTCACAGACTCACTAGAACAAATAATTTCACAATTTGTATGGACGAAAACGCACAAAAAACCTCGAATAGCCAAAGTAACCTGAGAAAGAAGAATAGGGAACTGGAGGAATCCTACAAAGCCACAGTCATCAAGACAGTATGGTACTGGAAAAAAAACAAAGACAGAAACTGAAAATATAGATCAATGGAAACAGAATAGAAAGCCCAGAGATAAATCCACGAACCTATGGTCACCTTATCTCTTCGACAAAGGAGGCAAGGATATACAATGGAAAAAAGACAACCTCTTTAACAAGTGGTGCTGGGAAAACTGGTCAACCACCTGTAAAAGAATGAAACTAGAAAACTTACTTCTAACACCATACACAAAAATAAACTCAAAATCGGGATTAAAGATCTAAATGTAAGACCAGAAAACTATAAAACTCCTAGAGGAGAACATAGGCAAAACACTCTCCGACATAAATCACAGCAGGATCCTCTATGACCCACATCCCAGAATTTCAGAAATAAAAGCAAAAATAAACAAATGGGACCTAATGAAACTTAAAAGCTTTTGCACAACAAAGGAAACTATAAGCAAGGTGAAAAGACAGCCCTAATGGGCCAAAGAACTAAACAGACATTTCTCCAAGGAAGATACAGATGGCAAACAAACACATGAAAAGATGCTCACATCACTCATTATCAGAGAAATGCAAATCAAAACCACAATGAGGTACCATTACACGCCAGTCAGGATGGCTGCTATCCAAAAGTCTACAAGCAATAAATGCTGAGAGAGGGTGTGGAGAAAAGGGAACCCTCTTACACTGTTGGTGGGAATGCAAATTAGTACAGCCACTATGGAAAACAGTGTGGAGATTTCTTAAAAAGCTGGAAATAGAACTGCCATATGACCCAGCAATCCCACTTCTGGGCATACACACCGAGGAAACCAGATCTGAAAGAGACACGTGCACCCCAATGTTCATCGCAGCACTGTTTATAATAGCCAGGACATGGAAGCAACCTAGATGCCCATCAGCAGACGAATGGATGAGGAAGCTGTGGTACATATACACCATGGAATATTACTCAGCCATTAAAAAGAATTCATTTGAATCAGTTCTAATGAGATGGATGAAACTGGAGCCCATTATACAGAGCGAAGTAAGCCAGAAAGATAAAGACCATTACAGTATACAAACACATATATATGGAATTTAGAAAGATGGTAACGATAACCCTATATGCAAAACAGAAAAAGAGACTCAGATGTATAGAACAGACTTGTGGACTCTGGGAGAAGGCGAGGGTGGGATGTTTCAAGAGAACAGCATTGAAACATGTATATTATCTAGGGTGAAACAGATCACCAGCCCAGGTTGGGTGCATGAGACAAGTGCTCGGGCCTGGTGCACTGGGAAGACCCAGAGGGATCGGGTGGAGAGGGAGGTGGGAGGGGGGACTGGGATGGGGAATACATGTAAATCCATGGCTAATTCATTTCAATGTATGACAAAAACCACTGCAATGATTGTAAAGTAATTAGCCTCCAACTAATAAAAAATAAATGGAAAAAAAAAACCTGACTACTTACTATATCAAAAATTCAAAAATAAGGCGCAAATTGAAACCTGATTCCCTGGAATGATATAGAGTAGAGTAGATATGGGTTCACATGTAGTGTTTTTATGCAATAACACCATTAATGAATATTTTTTTTGTGCTATCAATATGAGTGAGTGACATAACTCTATTCTCAATCGTTTAAAATGGTGGAGAGAGAATGATGAATTGTTTATCCATATCGGAACAGAGAATATAATTTTCCATAAGTAATTTTATATTTCAGAGCGCTGGAAATTGGTGGTCAGCATATAAACAGGTACAACTTTCCTGAAATAGGAGCAATTGGGCAAAAACTGTATAAAATTTCATAGAACAAGAAGTTCCACATTAATTCCTTCTTTTTTAATAATTTCTCTACAAATTTAATGCTTAGTATTAAAATAACCATAATTCGAAATATACGATAAGAACAATAGGTTTTTAGAACATCCAAGGATATCCTCACTTTGTGTTATTAGATATAGCAAAGTAATAAATTTAAATAATTTATAATTGTTGGGAGATTTGTAGGGATGGGTTAGATGTGTTCAGTTCAGTTCAGTTCCACTCAGTTGTGTCCGACTCTTTGCGACCCCATGGGCTGCAGCACACCAGGCCTCCCTGTCCATCACCAACTCCCATAGTTTACTCAAACTCATGTCCCATGAATCTGTGATGCCATCCAACCATCTCATCCTCTGTCATCCCCTTCTCCTCCACCTTAATCTTTCCCAGCATCAGGGTCTTTTCCAATGAGTCAGCTCTTCACATCAGGTGGCCAAAGTATTGGAGTTTCAGCTTCAGCATCAGTCCTTCCAATGAATATTCAGACTGATTTCCTTTAGGATGGACTGGTTGGATCTCCTTGCAGTCCAAGGGACTCTCAAGAGTCTTCTCCACACCACAGTTCAAAAGCATCAATTCTTCAGTGCACTCAGCTTTCTTTATAGTCCAACTCTCACATCCATACATGACTACTGGAAAAACCATAGCTTTTGACTAGACGGACCATTTGTTGGCAAAGTAATGTCTCTGCTTTTTAATATGCTGTCTAGGTTGGTCATAACTTTTCTTCCAAGGAGTAAGCATCTTTTAATTTCATGGCTGCAGTCACCATCTGCAGTGATTTTGGCCCAAAAAAATAAAGTCAGCCACTGTTTCCACTGTTTCCCCATCTATTTGCCATGAAGTGATGGGACCAGATGCCATGATCTTAGTTTTCTGAATGTTGAGCTTTAAGCCAACTTTTTCACTCTCCTCTTTCACTTTCATCAAGAGGCTCTTTAGTTCTTCTTCACTTTCTGCCATAAGGGTGGTGTCATCTGCATATCTGAGGTTATTGATATTTCTCCAGCAATCTTGATTCCAGCTTGTGCTTCATCCAGCCCAGCGTTTCTCATGATGTACTCTGCATATAAGTTAAATAAGCAGGGTGACAATATACAGCCTTGACATACTCCTTTTCCTATTTGGAACCAGTCTGTTGTTCCATGTCCAGTTCTAACTGTTGCTTCCTGACCTGCATACAGATTTCTCAAGAGGCAGGTCAGGTGGTCTGGTATTCCCATTCTTTCAGAATTTTCCACAGTTTAGTTGTGATCCACACAGTCAAAGACTTTGGCATAGTCAATAAAGCAGAAATAGATGTTTTTCTGGAATCTCTCTTGCTTTTTTGATGATCAGCATGGGATGTTGGCAATTTGATCTCTGGTTCCTCTGCCTTTTCTAAAACTAGCTTGAACATCTGAAGTTCACGGTTCATGTATTGTTGAAGCCTGGCTTAGGAGAATTTTGAGCATTACTTTACTAGCATGTGAGATGAGTGCAATTGTGTGGTAGTTTGAGCATTCTTTGGCATTGCCTTTCTTTGGGATTGGAATGAAAACTGACCTTTTCCAGTCCTGTGGCCACTGCTGAGTTTTCCAAATTTGCTGGCATATTGAGTGCAGCACTTTCACAGCATCATCTTTTAGGATTTGAAATAGCTCAACTGGAATTCATCACCTCCACTAGCTTTGTTGTAATGATGCTTTCCTAGTGGCCCACTTGACTTCACATTCCAGGATGTCTGGCTCTAGGTGAGTGATCACACCATTGTGATTATCTGGGTCATGAAGATCTTTTTTGTACAGTTCTTCTGTGTATTCTTGCCACCTCTTCTTAATATCTTCTGCTTCTGTTAGGTCCATACCATTTCTGTCCTTTATTGAGCCCATTTTTGCATGAAATGTTCCCTTGGTATCTCTAATTTTCTTGAAGAGATCTCTAGTCTTTCCCATTCTATTGTTTTCCTCTATTTCTTTGCATTGATCACTGAGGAAGGCTTTCTTATCTCTCCTGCTATTCTTTGAAACTCTGCATTCAAATGGGTATATCTTTCTTTTCCTTTTCTCCTTTGCTTTCACTTCTCTTCTTTTCACAGCTATTTTAAGGCCTCCTCAGACAGCCATTTTTCTTTTTTGCATTTCTTTTCTTGGGATGGTCTTGATCCCTGTCTCCCATACAATGTCATGAACCTCCATCCATAGTTTCATCAGGCTCTCTGTCTATCAGATCTAGTCCCTTAAATCTATTTCTCATTTCCACTGTATAATCATAAAGATTTGATTTAGGTCATACCTGAATGGTCTAATGGTTTTCCCTACTTTCTTCATTTAAGTCTGAATTTGGAAATAAGGAGTTCATGATCTGAGCCACAGTCAACTCCAGGTCGTGTTTTTGCTGACTATATAGAGCTTCTCCATCTTTGGCTGCAAAGAATATAATCAGTCTGATTTTGGTGTTGACCATCTGGCGATGTCCATGTGTAGAGTCTTCTCTTGTGTTGTTGAAGAGGGTGTTTGCTATGACCAGTGTATTTTCTTGGCAAAACTCTATTAGCAAGTATTGAACAGTGGCTATTTATGAAATAAAGAGATTTAAGTTGGCTGTTTTTGCTGTTTTTTAAATAATGAATACATATAATAATACTAATAATAGAACATATTTTTATTTCATTCTGTTCTGTTTCAAATTTAAATCTCAAACTGACTTCATGGCTTTCCTTTCTCATCTTTCCTATCATACCCTTTACTCTTGATAAACTGATCTATGTGTTTGTTCTTAAAAAAGAACAAGTTAGGAAGTTCTATTCCAGTATCTAAGACACAAAAATAAGTCACACCTCTCTTTAACGATTCTGTTCCTGTTCCCGGGTATCTATAACTGAGCTGTGCCTTGGATCCTCTGTAACTGACTTATCCAATGACAACTGGTATATCACTTTTACCTCCATGTATCACTTTGACCTCCATATACCAGCTGCTGAATTGCTATGCCCAGGCCCCTCTATTCATGATTAACATACCTTCATAATGTTGACCACAACACACTTCCACACTTCCTCACAGTCAACATATATACTCACTAGAAACTATGTTCCACCTGCTGGAATGGGCTGTTCCCACTGAGACCATCTCTTCAGACATCTCTCCCACTGTGTAAGTTAGTGATAGCTCTGGATTCCATTCCTCCCAGGCTGCAGTGGACAAAGCATGGGTAAACATGGCTTGAGATTTGAGAAGACTCTGAAAAGTCACAGTTCTCATACTAAATTTGAACTTGGGTAAAGATCACTTTTTTCTTTGAAATGTGAGCATTTAATAATTTTCTATAGCAATGTGCTGTTTGAGCCTTTTATGCAGTGATGTAATAACTTTAGATTCAGATTGCCTACGTTTGAACCCCAGCTCTGCCACTCACCATTGAGTAATGTCTTGAGCAATTAATTTAACCATCCAGTGTCTGTTTCCCATTAGTACTATGGACATAAATAACGGAAATTACTTCATTGGGTTGTTATAAGGATAATTTTGGGGGACTCCAAAATGGTGATTGCAGATGGTGATTGCAACCATGAATTCAAAGACACTTGCTCCTTGGAAGAAAAGCTATAACCAAAAAATTAAAAAGAAAGAAAGGTGAAAAGCTATAACCAACCTAGACTGCCCATTAAAAAGCGAAGAGGCATACTTGCAACAAAGATCTGCCTAGTCAAAGCTATGGGTTTTGCCCAGTAGTCATGTATGGATGTGAGAGGTTGGAACTATAAAGAAAGCTGAGTGCCGAAGTAGAACTGATGCTTTTGAACTGTGGTGTTGGAGAAAACTCCTTTGAGAGTCCATTGGACTGCAAGGAGATTCAGCCAGTCCATCCTAAAGGAAATCAGTCCTGAATATTCACTGGGAAAGACTGATGCTGAAGCTGAGACTCCAATACTTTGGCCACCTGATTGATGCAAAAGAACTGACTCATTGGAAAAAGACCCTGATGCTGGGAAGATTGAGGGTGGTGAGGAGAAGGGGACGACAGAGGATGGTTGGATGGCATCACTGACTCGATGGGACATGAGTTTGAGTAACTCTGGGAGTTGGTGATGGACAGGGAAAGCCTGGTGTACTGGTGCCTGTCCGTCACGGGTCACAAAGAGTTGGACACAACGTGACAACCTGTACTGTAACTAGAAAGCGTTTATTTAAAAGTTATTATTGTAAATAATAAAGAGTCGCTCTGAACAGTACCATCGGGAAATAGTTGATGTATCTCAAGACTTGTGGTCCACAGGTAGAAATTACTACAGCCCATGTCTTCTTCAGGATACAACTACCACAAGCTTTATAATAATGACCTGTTGAAAACACCTGCATAGTAAATGTCACCTCCTGATTAATGTCAAAGATATCAGAAAAACACTGAATACAGAAAAACCCCTTTGTAGTCCACTAATTTGAAGAAGTTAAGGCACTTGAATAACATATTGGGTGTACGGCAATATCAAGAAAAGGGATGTAATATAGAGTTTCCATTATGAGTGTCTCCAGATGTAAAATGAGAGAATTTTGCTAGTTCAATGCGTATCTCTTTACACAACATCTGATGATAGTATTCCTCATTATACTACTATCTCCTATTATGGTCAGGGTCTTTCTGGGGCTGGGTACCTTGGAAACTGGATGAGATTGTGGGGCTTTAGGGACCTTAACAATGAAGAGATTTTTGATTCACAAAGAGGGGAAAGGGCAAT
>JAJLRB010005241.1:0-24218 GCA_020976825.1 Odocoileus hemionus | reverse complement strand
CCTTTTGTCAATATCTGATGAAAAACTTTCTGTTTGTTAAGTCATTGATGGTTGGAATAGGTAATTTCAAATTTTTCTATTTGTATTTTTCATTGACTTGGAAAATTTTAAAAAGTATCATTTTTAAAAATTTTTTAAGTTTTTTTAAATAACAAAAAGGGGGAGGGGCACAGGGAAAAATATAAACTATAGATTTGAATTAAAAAATAATCCATGTTTTTCCTACCATTATTTGTCCATTCCTATGGGACAGGGAGGCCTGGTGTCGAAATTTCAGGGGTTTTTAAAAGATCGGAAGACTGACGACTGAACGAACTGAATGATGAATCCAAAAAAAAATAGAATTAAATGCTTTAAAAGCATAAAAGTCAACCTGATTTTAAAAAACTGAATCACATTTCTTTTCTTTTACAACATTGAAAGAATTATTTTACTCCAGTCTCAGTGAAATCAAAAATTTTAAATTATTAAAAATTTAAGATAATGGGAATTTTTAAATTTTTTCAGAGAAAAAGTTTTTTTTAGAAAAACAAATTTTTTTAAATTCATTCTTCCAATTTCTAAATCAATTTATAAAACAAACTTTTAATTAAAATGAAAACTCCATTCTATGATTTATTCTCCTTTTTTAAGGAAAGTATATAAGAAATTTAAATGATAAATCCCCCAAAAATTCCAGATACTGTTATTTCAGTTAGCTATTTTTCTTTTTTTCTTTAAATACACACATATTTATATAGAGCAAAACAATTAAACTATAAGTTTTGAAGAAATCCTGACTTAAAGAAAACTATAAAGAAAAAAACCTCAAAGTCATTTTGCAGTTCGGGGAAAATGATATTCATAAGTTTAACTACCAATAACATTTTTAAAATTAATGCAAAAACGGGAATAGGAAAAAAATATCTAACTCCTAATCTACAACTCTTCCAATTACTTTCTGATGTTTCCTGCAAAGAGAGCAAAAAAAAAAAAAAAAAAAAAAAGAAAAAATCACCTTTTTGGTAAAGTTGTTTCTAAGTCGGGAATTTCATCTTAAAGGATTCTATCAAATATCCTCTTTCTCCCCTTAAACCGTACTGTGACATGGGTATTCTATTAGTGATCAGTGTCTTGTCTTCCACTTAAATGAAGCCATTTGGGAAAAAAAAATCTGTTGTGAACCTAAATATAAAAAATTTTGTATTTTACCTCTTTAAAGGGGGGGAAAATAAAAACAAACGGCCATTTGGTTTTTCCTAATCTTTATAAAATAGGGGTTTTTCAAACTTTTTCAATTATCCAAAGGGGGCCCCCAGAAAATATCAGGCAAATCTAAAGGGCTGAGGAGGTAACCCCCTGAGTATCCATGCAAATAAACTACCCAAGCACATTTTAATCGGGGTTCCCATGTTAATTTCATTGGGAAACAAAATCTTCTACTTTAAAAAATTAAAATTTTCTGCTCAAGTTCAACTTGTCTTTTTCCCCTTTCAAATTCCCCAAATATTGGGCCCCCTTTAAGCCCAAGCCAATTACAAAGGCAAGCAACCCAGCACACAATCTAGATTTGACTCACATCCTTGAATGCCCAATTTGATTCCCCAATTTAGTTTTTTTCTTGAAACCAAATGGAGCGGGGGGGAAATAAAGGCTTTCTTCCAGAGTAGGCATTCATCCAAGTTGCGCGTTCCCCTTTTTTTGCTGCTCTCTTCTCCAAAATTTGATGATTTCACCTTGTTGTGTACTTTTTTTCTTTTTAAAAACCTTTGATTATCACTCCCCCTGACCAAATATCAGAAACACCATTAAATTGGTTTAAATATTAATATAAATTTATAAATAATATATATAATATATATAAATATAAAAATATCACACATTAAAATTTGGAGGCTTTCATTTAAAAGACTCAAGTTACCTTTTAGGGATCATCAAACACTGCAAGTCTCTCAAAAGCATCAGAAGATGGATTAAGGAGATAAAAGACTTTTTTTATAGATTTTCCAATAGTATACTTTCACTAAAAAATTCATTTCCTTTATCATAAGTTTCTAAAAATCTGTAAACAGATTGGAATGATCCCAGCCAAAGACCGAAATATAATATTAATAAGTTAAAAAATACCATTTACTGAAATAGAAAAAATTCTTATATAACAAAGGTCTCCTTTAAGTATTTTTAAAATATAAATATGTCAAAACAGGTTTTTTAAAAAAATTAAAAAGCTAATCTAATTTAAAGGAAGCCAAAAAATTTACAAGACATTTACAAAAATCTTTTAAATAAAATTTTTCTTCCTTACACCTTCCACAAATCTGTAATTCCAGACTATTTCATCTGACCATTATACAAAAACCCAACTAAAATAATTCCTTATAATCAAGTTCAATAATCCTTTCAATTTTCTCATGAGAACTATCCATTTTTTTAATCAAAAATGGCTCATCTAAAAAATATTCCCTAATTCCAAAATAAAACAAAGTTGTTTCTCAAATGTTTATTATCCTTAAAAAAAACTTTTTAAAAAATTTATAAATTTTAAACTGTGTTTTAAGCCTATTTATTTTTTCTATGATTACAATTTCAAACACATTACCATGAAAAATAAGAAAAATGCCCCAACCAAGAAAAAGGGATCCCAAATTTGGAAATTTTGGAAAAATTAGTCTTAAATCATCATATAAAACATTTCTTTCTGAAATGTACTATTTTTCCCCTATAACTTCAACAATACAGTAATCTTAATTTCACACTAAAAGTCATCCTTAATAAAGTACCATACGCCCCATGGTTGTGCAACTTTATAAGACTCACTCCCCACTGCAAAGCGTTCCCCTTAAAGCCTACCACTTTCCCACTTTCCCACAATAGTCTCTCCAACTTTCTGCCCCAAAGAGACCCTTTTTCCTCCATCACCTAACGTCCCTTATGTATTGCTCCTCTATCCCCAATAAGACTTTATGTTTTTTAAAACAGAAGCCATTACATTATTCAATACATTTACAGTGTTTACCTAAATTTTTTTGACTTGGTACCTGATCTTTTTTCAACAGAGCGTCCAACCAAGTTTTTTTTCAGCTCATTTTAGCCACTTCAAGACAGAAGTCTGATTAAAAATAAATACTTCCCCCAATAACTCTTTCACCTTCCTTGTAAAGGTTTTTTTCCCGTGCCAGTTTGGCCATACTGTCAAAATTTAAAGAAGTGTTAAAAAAACAAAAAACAGAAAATATTATATGCATCTAAGACTTTTTTATCAATTTTTTAAAGTTTTTCCCCATGCAAAAACATACAATTTACCCCTAATAACTTCATCCAGAAATTGGGGAAACTACCTTTTGGAAAAATTCAATTTGTTTATATTTGCCCAAAAAAACCCAGCCAAAAAACATAGGGGTTTCTAAACAAACAAACAAACACTTTTAAAATTTCTTAATAATTTTTTTTAATATTTAACTTATCCACCCACAAAAACCATTTTACAATTAAAGGATTGAAAAATTTCAACTACACCAACCTACAGAAAATATACATACTAGGATAAAATTTTACATTAATGGATAAGAATTTGCAGCCTTTAGGAATAAGTACCTTTTAAAAAAGGGATGTTTTTCCTTTGGAGTCCCTCCAGTTTTTAAACACTAATTCCTCCCCCCTGATCACATTTAAATACTGAATGGGCATTTGCTTTCGCTCTGCCCAAAATTTAAAAGGTCGTAAAATAAACACACAAATTTTTTCAAAAAACCCTTTTGTTTTTAAATTTTTTTTTTTGTATTGGGGGATAAAAACCAAATTAAAACTTTGTTACAGTTCAGGGGAACAGCTAAGGGGCTCAGCCCTACATACAAAAATCCATTCCCCCCCAAACTCCCCCCTTCCAGGGTCCACTTAAACATTAAGCAGAGTTCCATGTTCTTGGGTTTTTATTTTAATATAGCATGGTCCCTGTCAATCCCCAACTCTCTAAAATATCCCTTTTCCCCGCAACCATAAGTTTGTCCTTTAAAGTCTATAAATTGTTTTGTAATAAATTTACTTAAAATTAAGAAATCTTTTTATGGGTTTTGATGACATTTTTGTTAAAAACTCAGAGAAGAACAATGGGAAGTTTTTAAAACCGTTGGCAGAGATTTTAAAAGGGGGCCCAAATGACACTGTTTTTAAAACAGACACAGAATTTTTAAAAGTTTCAACTGCCAGAAAAAAAAATTATTTAAAAATTTTTAAAGACTTACATTCTGACAGTTTCCTGGATGACCCAAAGAAATTTAATTTGAAAAAAATTGAAACTTTTTTTCAGAATCTATTTCCCCTGTTCCTGGAAAACAGCCAAGTTTTGGTAATATTATAAAAGAACTGCCATATCTGCATCCAAAATTAACCTGCCAAAGGGATAACGGCACAAAAAAACAATATATTAAAAAATTAATACATGGAGTGGGTTACCAGCTAGGTACTCACTGTTCCAATGTTTTACATTTTAATTCACTTTGTCCTCGATACTGAAGTCTATTGGGGAACATAAACAAGTGATGATGTTAAATAAGGGAAAGTAAAAAGTACTGTGGAACACAAAAGCAGAAACTTAAAGAAGCCTTTTATTAGGACAGAGAAGGATAGAGAAGCATGATGGAAAGAACCATGGAAGTAAAATAAAATAAAAGCCTCCTAGGCATTTCAGTAGAATAGGGTCTTCATACAGTCCCCTGGGCATGGAGCCTTTTTTGCTTGTACCTCATTTGAAAATTAAAAGGGTTTGGAAAAAATACCAAAACCCCCAAAAAGTGGGGAAACAAAATCCCCTAAAATTTACTATTTCCCCAGCATCTTTAAAATTTCTTAGCAACACTCAAATATTAATATCGTTAACTACACTGCTTTTAAAAAATTCATCCTTAAGGGAATGAAAGGAAAGCTAAAAAAAACCACATCCACAAAGTAGCATGCAAAGGTACGACAACTTTACAGAAACTGAGCAAGGGAAAAGGTATTCTTTCCCTAGTTCACTTTTCCAATTTATTATCACAACTGTACAGGGAAAAAAACCCAAAAAGGGAAATTACCTTTCGCCCCACCTAGATTAACCAAAATGTTTTTTATGTTTAAGAAGGAACCCTTTTGTTAATTTTATAAAACCCCGCAACCTACTTATTCGATTTTGCTTAGTAATTTTCTGGTAGAGTCTTTGGGGGTTTTTTATGTAGGGATCATTCGTCTGCAAACATGAAGTTTTTCTTCACAAAATCTCTTGCATTCCTATACACTAACTTATGAGAAAACAGAAAGATAAATTAAGGGGAAACGATTTCATTCCACCACTGCAACAATAAGAAATAATAAATACTAAGGAGTATATCTACCTTAAAGAAAAGAACAACAAGACCTCTTATACATAGAAAGAACTATCAAACACTGATGAAAGAAATCAAATGAGGACACAAACAGATGGAGAAAGATACTCTGATAATGGTTTTGGACGAATCAATATTGTCGAAATGGCTTATACTACCCAAAAGCAATCTATAGATTTACAATGCAAATCCCTATCCAAACATAACAGAATAGAAAGCCCAGAGATAAATCACGAACCTATGGTCACCTTATCTTCAACAAAGGATGGCAAGGATATACAATGGAAGAAAAAAAGACAACCTCTTTAACTAAGTGGTGGGGAAAACTGGTCAACCACTTGTAAAAGAATTGAAACTAGAACACTTCTAACCACCATACAAAAAATAAACTCAAAAATGGATTAAAGATCTAAATGTAAGACCAGAAAACTATAAAACTCCTAGAGAACATAGGCAAAACACTCTCTGACATAAATCACAGCAGGATCCTCTATGACCCCACTCCCTAGAATATTGGAAATAAAAGCAAAAAATAAAACAAATGGGACCTAATGAAACTTAAAAGCTTTTTGCACAACAAAGGAAACTATAAGCAAGGTGAAAAGACAGCCCTCAGAATTGGGAGAAAAATAATAGCAAATGAAGCAACAGACAAAGGATTAATCTCAAAAATATACAAGCAACTCCTGCACTCAATTCCAGAAAAATAAATGACCCAATCAAAAAATGGGCCAAAGAACTAAACAGACATTTCTCCAAAGAAGACATACAGATGGCTAACAAAACACATGAAAAGATGCTCAACATCACTCATTATCAGAGAAATGCAAATCAAAACCACAATGAGGTACCATTACAACGCCAGTCAGGATGGCTGCTATCCAAAAGTCTACAAGCAATAAAATGCTGGAGAGGGTGTGGAGAAAAGGGAACCCTCTTACACTGTTGGTGGGAATGCAAATTAGTACAGCCACTATGGAAAACAGTGTGGAGATTCTTAAAAAAAACTGGAGACCACTTTCTTCCTCTCCTACAAATTCATCGAAAGAACATTGAACGCTTGAGGCAAAATGTTCACAAAATCAACTTCTGATCGTTAGCAGAGGATATACAGTTCAGGCACCCAGAAAAGCAGCCCATTGTCTCTCTGAAAGGAGTAGACAAAATATAAAAGATAAAAAGAGAGACAAAAGAGTATAGGGACGGAGACCCATCGTCCTGGGAAGGGAGTCTTAATAGAGGAAGTTTCCAAACAACCAGGAAACCCTCACACTGGCGGGACTGGGGGAAGTTTTTAAATCGCTGTCCTCCAATTCGTAGCGGCAGACCTTCTAACTGGAAGGAAAAAATAATCAAAAAAGGCCCAGATAGCATATTACATGCCTCAACAAAGGTCAAAGCAACTCCCAGCAGAACGAAGTTGTTATACAACCCAGCAGGAAAAGACGCCCGCATCCGCCAGCACAGCAAGTTTGGGGGGACGCATACGGAGATGCAAGTGCTCGGCCACGGCATTGCTTAAGTGGTAAGACCCCGGCGCCGAAGACCCCTGAGTGCAATGAGGAGGGAGCTTTTTCAGTTAAAACTTGACTGTGAGACTGATAGCAGGAGATCGGAGAAAATTAATCGAAAGCCCCCCCCCCGAACACACTGCCGGCCCTGTTCGCCCAAAACAAAGGGACTCTAGACTCGAGAAAGTCGCAGAGGAGCAACAGGACGCTAGCCTGCGCAGCGGAATCCTGCCGCCATCCCCCACTGGACGGCACGGAGGCAGGGCGGGTACGGGAGCGACCCCCAAATGGGGCAAACTCGGTGCCCAGAGGGCACTGCATCCCCCTACACACTACTGCAACAGGCCTCCGGGGTTTCTATCATAAAGACTTCCTGAGATACAGGCGACTGGCGATTAAGACGTACAATAAGAGGATTCTGATACAGCCGGCTTATGGAGGGTCGCTGCTAAATACACTAGGTGCGGCACGCAACCTGACTGGCTAGATGGCGCCCAAACCTGTGGTCTGCCTGGGCCGCTCGCACGCGGAGGGACTGAAGGCGCACATTGCCGCACCCAGGTGCTATCCGGACGTGTGCGCCAGTCAGAAGTTCCCTGGCTGCCCTGAGCTGCTGCTGGGCGCAGGGAAGGCACAAACCGCAGGCACACCAACGTCTGCTTTTTGTGGAAGTACCCGAAAGACTTGGAACACGCACTCAACGCAGGGCCCGCGCTCCATATAGAGCAGCTGGGGGAGCCTGAGCAGTGTAGACGGCTCGAAAGCCAAAGCACAGAACATCCCGTGAGCGGGGCAAACCCAGTGTGGCGGGAACACGGTGAGTGCTATCCACACAGAGCGGTATATGTCTGCAGTGCCCCGCCCTCCCCGTAGCAGGACTGAACTGAACTAGCGAACCTAAATAAGAGATCACCTCCGCCCGCCTGTGTCAGGGCGGGAAATTAGACACCGAAAAGAGACTGGCAGAAAACAGAAGCCACAAATAAACAAAGGGAACCGCTTCAGAAAGGACTGGTGCAACAGATTAAAATCCTGAAGGTAACACCGACTACAACTGGAAGGGGCCTATATAGATTCGAGAAGTGTAAGCTGGAAAGGAGGAGCTATCTGAACATTGAACCGATGAACCTACACTGATCGCAACAACTCCAGAGAAATTCCTAGATATATATGTACATATTTTATTTTTTTTAATTAATAAAAAATTTTTTTTCTTTTTTTAATTTTATTTTTTTTTTTTTCTTTTATTTTCTTCCTAAAATTCCCTATTACTCCCCATTACTCCTCAACTTTCATTTTCATATATTTTTACGATTTTTTTTAATTAGGGGAAAAATTTTTTTTTCTTTTTTCTTTTTCTTGTTTTCTCTCCTATTTCCTTTTAAAGTCCTCTAATACTCCTCTATTATTCCTTAATTTTCATTTTCATTTCACTATAACCTTGCCAAAAAAAAGAAGATGTGAGAGAGAAACCCTATTTTTAAAACGAAACTTCATATACATTTCTAAATTTTTTTTGTGTTTTTGTCGTTCTTTGTTTTTAAATATTGTATTTTCAAAGAGTCTAACCTCTACACTAGATTTTAATCTTTGTTTTTTCAGTAGTATGTGATATAAATTTTGGACATTTTAAGAATCCAATATTCAGTTCCCATTTTTCTATTCAGGAGTGTGGTGATTACTCTCCCAATTTTGACTCTCTGTTTTCTACCTCAGAACACCTCTTATTTCCTCCTTTCCCTTCTCTTCCCAATCCAACTCTGTGAATCTTTGTGGGTGTCTGGGCTACAGAGAACACTTCTGTCTCGCTATCTTTGGGAACAGATAACTGTGTAGATCTGTCTCTCTCCTCTTGAGTCCCCCTTTTTCTCCTCCTGCTCACTCTATCTCCCTTCCTCCCTCTCCTATTTTTCATGTAACTCTGTGAAAACTCTCTGGGTTGTCTCTCACGGTGGAGAATCTTTTCACCATTAACCTAGAAGTTTTATTATCAGTGCTGTATAGTTGGAGAAGTTCTTGAGACTACTGGAAGAATAAAACTGAAATAACCAGAGGCAGGAGACTTAAGCCCAAACCTGAGAAAACCAGAAAACTCCTGACTACACGGAACATTAAGGAATAAGAGACCATCCAAAAAGCCTCCATACCTACACCAAAACCAACCACCACCCAAGAGCCAATAAGCTCCAGTACAAGACATACCATGCAAATTCTTTAGCAACGCAGAAACATAGACCTGAGTGTCAACATACAGGACTGTCCAAAGTCACACCTAACACAGAGACCCATCGCAAAACTCATTACTGGACACTCCATTGCACTCCAGAGAGAAGAAATCCAATTCCACACACCAGAACACTGACACAAGCTTCCCTAACCAGGAAACCTTGAACTTGAAACCAATCGTCCAACCCCACCCACTGGGTGAAACTCCACAATAAAAAGGAACCTCAGACCACAAGAATACAGAAAGCCCACTCCAGACACAGCAATCTAAACAAGATGAAAGGCAGAGAAATACCCAACAGTAAAGGAACATGAAAAAGCCCACCAAGTCAAACAAAAGAGGAGGAAATAGGGAATCTACCTGAAAAAGAATTTAGAATAATGATAATAAAAATGATCCAAAATCTTGAAAACAAAATGGAGTTACAAATAAATAGCCTGGAGACAAAGATTGAGAAGATGCAAGAAATGTTTAACAAGGACCTAGAAGAAATAAAAAAAAAGTCAATTAAAAATTAATAATGAAATAAATGAGATCAAAAACACTCTGGAGGGAACCATGAGTAGAATAACAGAGACAGAAGATAGGATAAGTGAGTTAGAAGATAAAATGGTGGAAATAAATGAAGCAGAGAGGAAAAAGAAAAAAGAATAAAAAGAAATGAGGACAACCTCAGGGACCTCTGGGACAATGTGAAACGCCCCAACATTCGAATCATAGGAGTCCCAGAAGAAGAAGACAAAAGAAAGGCCATGAGAAGATACTCGAGGAGATAATAGCTGAAAACTTCCCTAAAATGGGGAAGGAAATAGCCAACCAAGTCCAAGAAACCCAGAGAGTCCCAAACAGGATAAACCCAAGGTGAAACACCCCAAGACACATATTAATCAAATTAACAAAGATCAAACACAAAGAACAAATATTAAAAGCAGCAAGGGAGAAACAACAAATAACACACAAAGGGATTCCCATAAGGATAACAGCTGATCTATCAATAAAACCCTTCAGGCCAGAAGGGAATGGCAGGACATACTTAAAGTAATGAAAGAGAATAACCTACAACCTAGATTACTCTACCCAGCAAGGATCTCATTCAGATATGAAGAGAACTCAAAAGCTTTACAGACAAGCAAAAGCTGAGAGAATTCAGCACCACCAAACCAGCTCTTCAACAAATACTAAAGGATCTTCTCTAGACAGGAAACACAGAAAGGGGTATAAACGTGAACCCCAAACAACAAAATAAATGGCAACGGGACCATACCTATCAATAATTACCTTAAATGTAAATGGGTTGAATGCCCCAACCAAAAGACAAAGGCTGGCTGAATGGATACAAAAACAAGACCCCTATATATGCTGTCTACAAGAGACCCACCTCAAAGCAAGGGACACATACAGACTAAAAGTGAAGGGCTGGAAAAAAAAAAAATATTCCACGCAAACGGAGACCAAAAGAAAGCAGGAGTCGCAATACTCATATCAGATAAAATAGACTTTCAAATAAGTCTGTGAAAAGAGACAAAGATGGACACTACATAATGATCAAAGGATCAATCCAAGAAGAAGATATAACAATTATAAATATATATGCACCCAACATAGGAGCACCGCAATATGTAAGGCAAACGCTAACGAGTATGAAAGAGGAAATTAATAGTAACACAATAATAGTAGGAGACTTTAATACCCCACTCACAACTATGGATAGATCAACTAAACAGAAAATGAACAAGGAAACACAAACTTTAAAAGGACACAATGGACCAGCTAGACCTAATTGACATCTATAGGACGTTTCACCCCAAAACAATCAACTTCACCTTTTTCTCAAGTGCACACGGAACCTTCTCCAGAATAGATCACATCCTGGGCCATAAATCTAGTCTTGGTAAATTCAAAAAGATTGAAATCATTCCAGTCATCTTTTCTGACCACAGTGCAGTAAGATTAGATCTCAATTACAGGAAAAAAATTATTAAAAATTCAAACATATGGAGGCTAAACAACACGCTTCTGAATAACCAACAAATCATAGAAGAAATCAAAAAAGAAATCAAAATATGCATAGAAATGAATGAAAATGAAAACACAACAACCCAAAACCTATGGGACACTGTAAAAGCAGTGCTAAGGGGAAGATTCATAGCATTACAGGCCTACCTCAAGAAACAAGAAAAAAGTCAAATAAATAACCTAACTCTACACCTAAAGCAACTAGAGGAAGGAAGAAATGAAGAACCCCAGGGTTAGTAGAAGGAAAGAAATCTTAAAAATTAGGGCAGAAATAAATGCAAAAGAAACTAAAGAGACCATAGCAAAAATTAACAAAGCTAAAAGCTGGTTTTTTGAAAAAATAAACAAAATTGACAAACCATTAGCAAGACTCATTAAGAAACAAAGGGAGAAGAACCAAATTAACAAAATTAGAAATGAAAATGGAGAGATCACAACAGACAACACTGAAATACAAAGGATCATAAGAGACTACTACCAGCAGCTCTATGCCAATAAAATGGACAACTTGGAAGAAATGGACAAGTTTCTTAGAGAAGTATAACTTTCCAAAACTGAACCAGGAAGAAATAGAAGATCTTAACAAAACATCACAAGCAAGGAAATCGAAACTGTAATCAGAAATCTTCCAGCAGCAAAACAAAAGCCCAGGACCAGATGGCTTCACAGCTGAATTCTACCAAAAATTTAGAGAAGAGCTAACACCTATCTTACTCAAACTCTTCCAGAAAATTGCAGAAGAAGGTAAACTTCCAAACTCATTCTATGAGGCCACCATCACCCTAATTCCAAAACCAGACAAAGATGCACACAAAAAAAGAAAACTACAGGCCAATATCACTGATGAACATAGATGCAAAAATCCTTAACAAAATTCTAGCAAACAGAATCCAACAACATATTAAAAAAATCATACATCATGACCAAGTGGGCTTTATCCCAGGAATGCAAGGATTCTTTAATATCCGCAAATCAATCAATGTAATACACCACATTAACAAATTGAAAGATAAAAAACCATATGATTATCTCAATAGATGCAGAAAAAGCCTTTGACAAAATTCAACATCCATTTATGATTAAAACTCTCCAGAAAGCAGGAATAGAAGGAACATACCTCAACATAATAAAAGCTATATATGACAAACCCACAGCAAGCATCACCCTCAATGGTGAAAAATTGAAAGCATTTCCCCTAAAATCAGGAACAAGACAAGGGTGCCCACTCTCACCACTACTATTCAACATAGTTTTTGGAAGTTTTGGCCACAGCAATCAGGGCAGAAAAAGAAGTAAAAGGAATCCAGATAGGAAAAGAAGAAGTGAAACTCTCTCTGTTTGCAGATGACATGATCCTCTACATAGAAAACCCTAAAGACTCTACCAGAAAATTACTAGAGCTAATCAATGAATACAGTAAAGTTGCAGGATATAAAATTAACACACAGAAATCTCTTGCATTCCTATACACTAACAATGAGAAAACAGAAAGAGAAATTAAGGAAACAATACCATTCACCATTGCAACAAAAAGAATAAAATACTTAGGAGTATATCTACCTAAAGAAACAAAAGACCTATACATAGAAAACTATAAAACACTGATGAAAGAAATCAAAGAGGACACAAACAGATGGAGAAATATACCGTGTTCATGGATTGGAAGAATCAATATTGTCAAAATGGCTATACTACCCAAAGCAATCTATAGATTCAATGCAATCCCTATCAAGCTACCAACGGTATTTTTCACAGAACTAGAACAAATAATTTCACAATTTGTATGGAAATACAAAAAAACCTCGAATAGCCAAAGTAATCTTGAGAAAGAAGAATGGAACTGGAGGAATCAATCTGCCTGACTTCAGACTCTACTACAAAGCCACAGTCATCAAGACAGTATGGTACTGGCACAAAGACAGAAATATAGATCAATGGAACAGAATAGAAAGCCCAGAGATAAATCCACGAACCTATGGTCACCTTATCTTCGACAAAGGAGGCAAGGATATACAATGGAAAAAAGACAACCTCTTTAACAAGTGGTGCTGGGAAAACTGGTCAACCACCTGTAAAAGAATGAAACTAGAACACTTTCTAACACCATACACAAAAATAAACTCAAAATGGATTAAAGATCTAAATGTAAGACCAGAAACTATAAAACTCCTAGAGGAGAACATAGGCAAAACACTCTCCGACATAAATCACAGCAGGATCCTCTATGACCCACATCCCAGAATTTTAGAAATAAAAGCAAAAATAAACAAATGGGACCTAATGAAACTTAAAAGCTTTTGCACAACAAAGGAAACTATAAGCAAGGTGAAAAGACAGCCCTCAGATTGGGAGAAAATAATAGCAAATGAAGCAACAGACAAAGGATTAATCTCAAAAATATACAAGCAACTCCTCCAGCTCAACTCCAGAAAAATAAATGACCCAATCAAAAAATGGGCCAAAGAACTAAACAGACATTTCTCCAAAGAAGACATACAGATGGCTAACAAACACATGAAAAGATGCTCAACATCACTCATTATCAGAGAAATGCAAATCAAAACCACAATGAGGTACCATTACACGCCAGTCAGGATGGCTGCTATCCAAAAGTCTACAAGCAATAAATCTGGAGAGGGTGTGGAGAAAAGGGAACCCTCTTACACTGTTGGTGGGAATGCAAACTAGTACAGCCACTATGGAAAACAGTGTGGAGATTTCTTAAAAAGCTGGAAATAGAACTGCCATATGACCCAGCAATCCCACTTCTGGGCATACACACCAAGGAAACCAGATCTGAAAGAGACACATGCACCCCAATGTTCATCGCAGCACTGTTTATAATAGCCAGGACATGGAAGCAACCTAGATGCCCATCAGCAGACGAATGGATGAGGAAGCTGTGGTACATATACACCATGGAATATTACTCAGCCATTAAAAAGAATTCATTTGAATCAGTTCTAATGAGATGGATGAAACTGGAGCCCATTATACAGAGTGAAGTAAGCCAGAAAGATAAAGACCATTACAGTAAACTAACACATATATATGGAATTTAGAAAGATGGTAACGATAACCCTATATGCAAAACAGAAAAAGAGACTCAGATGTATAGAACAGACTTGTGGACTCTGGGAGAAGGCGAGGGTGGGATGTTTCAAGAGAACAGCATTGAAACATGTATATTATCTAGGGTGAAACAGATCACCAGCCCAGGTTGGATGCATGAGACAAGTGCTCGGGCCTGGTGCACTGGGAAGACCCAGAGGGATCGGGTGGAGAGGGAGGTGGGAGGGGGACCGGGATGGGGAATACATGTAAATCCATGGCTAATTCATTCAATGTATGACAAAAACCACTGCAATGATGTAAAGTAATTAGCCTCCAACTAATAAAAATAAATGAAAAAAAAAGAGGGATGAGTGAAACTGGAGCCCATTTAAACAGAGTGAAGTAAATCCAGAAAGATAAAATGAACCAATACAGTATACTAACACATATATATGGAATTTAAGAAAGATGGTAATGATAACCCTATATGCAAAACAGAAAAAAAGACACACAGATGTACAGAACAGACTTTTGGACTCTGTGGGAGAAGTTCCCGAGGGTGTGGATGTTTTGAGAGAACAGCCATTGAAACATGTATATACTATTAGGGTGAAACAGATCACCAGCCCAGGTTGGATGCATGAGACAAGTGCTTCGTCCTGAGTTTGCACTGCGGAAGACCGTGAGGATCGGATCGTGGAGAGGGATGGTGGAGGGAGGCCCAGGCATGGGAATAATACATGTAACACTCCATGGGCCTTATATCATTGTCAATGTATGACTAAATAAAACCCCCCTCAACGCAATGATGTAAAGTAATTAGCCTCCAACTCAATAAAAATAAATGGAAAAAAATACAAAAAAAGAAACCCTGAAAAATTTTAACTCGTAATTTAAGAAATTTGCTGCTGTCATTTGTTAAATGTACTAAAACCCTAACTGCACAAGTCCTGCAGAATTTGCCTCTGTAGTTAAAGTTTTTCCAAATTTGGGTTTAAATCTTTGCTGGATGTGTGATTAAGTTCCCAAAATGAATACCATTAAATTTGTAGAAAATTCAAATGAAAATGTAAAAACCCCCACAAATCAACCCCCCAAAATTTTAAGTTTTAGGGATGGTTATACTGAAAATAAAGAGTATGTAAATCAGTTATTTTCCTACCAAAATTCTTTAATTAAAATTTGAAAGGGTTGTGCTGATGACATGAAAAAAACCATAAATTGATTTGGGCCTTTCCTGGTGGTTAACAATAAAGAATTGTTGCAATGCGGGAGCCCTTGTTCAATTTCTGGGTAGGGAAGATACTTAAAGAAGAGAATGGTATCACTCGAGTATTCTTGCCGGGATTTTTCCATAAAGAGGGGGAGCATGGGGGGGCACAGTCCATGCAATCACAGAGGTATCACGACTAATGACAATAAAATGCCTTATTTACAGCCCAGATTAAAATTCAAACAACCAAAATGGAAAGAAAGCCCGGGATTACAAAAAAAAGCCCTGCCCAAAATTTCATTCATTCATCATAAATATTATAAGCTACGAACAAGAAAAACAAATCGAAAAAAAAATTGTTTCATTGTAATCAAAAAATGAAGTTCTTTTAAAAATTTTGCTGATTTTTAGGTTTTTTTTAGAGATTGCTTCTTGTAAAAAAAACTGAAGTCCCTCTCAAAAAAATTTTGCTGACTCGGGGTTGTGTAGTCGCTATATTTATGTCCGCCCCGACATGGACTATGCCCCCCGGGGCCCCTTTGTCAATGAGATTCTCCAGGCAAGATTTGGACTGGTGCCATTTCCCCCCCCAGGGGATCTTCCTTACCCCTGGGATCAAACCCAGGTCTCCTGCATTGTAGGCGATTTTTTTCCAACTGGTAAAGGGGAAGCCCTTAGGTGATCTCTTAGGTTATCACAAACTGTTGCCATTAATTTTTAAAACTGAGGAAAAATCAGAAAAGAGGGGTAAAACCACATTAATCTTAAAAGCCTAAAATATTTACTTCTGAGCCTTTGAAAAAAAGTTTTGATAACCCCCGGGATAAGTTGTTTATTTAGTAATTTTAAAGGGGGACATTGGGTTTCCCAGGGGGCAGGGGGTAAAGAATCACCTCC
This sequence comes from Odocoileus hemionus, assembly GCA_020976825.1. Lineage (NCBI taxonomy): Eukaryota > Metazoa > Chordata > Mammalia > Artiodactyla > Cervidae > Odocoileus > Odocoileus hemionus. The sequence continues at coordinate 7,964 of JAJLRB010005241.1, read as the reverse complement.
CAAGGAGGAGACAGGAGACAAAAGTGGGTTTTTCAATCTAGGGTCGGGAAAAATTCCTGTGGAGAAGGAAATGGCAACCCACTCCAGTTTCCCGGGGGGGGGGGGGGGGGGGGGGGACCCGGGCCCATGGGGTCACAAAGATTTGGACACAATGAGCACACAACACCCTCCCACCCCCAAAACAGAAATTTTTGCAGTGGGGGGGTATTTGAAAAAGAAAAAAAGGGTAACCTGAAAAATTCTTTATACTGAAAAATTTTTGTAAACATTGGATACTACCCAAGACTTTTCATTGTGATAAAGTAAAAAAAAATCCCCCTTTTAAATTTAAGCTTTAAATGTATGGGGATAATAAAATGAAATTCAGGTAATGTTCAACTCTTGAGGGAGAGGAGGGATGTGGGGGATACAGTGGGTTCAGCTGAAGATTCTTTTGTTTTTTAAAACAGATCTTGGTATTTGTTCTTATAATTTTTTTAGGGCTGACCTATTTTTAACTAAAAATAAAAATGAAATTAAAAAAAATTAAGTGCCAAAAAAGGTAAATGCTGAATTTTTAAAGACAAAAACACATAAAATTTTTATTTTATATAGGGCCCGGGTTTTTTTAAACTTCAAGAGATAACTATTAAAAAAGAGGCCCCCAAGTGCAATTGGGAATTTGCTAGATTGGGTTACCACAAGTTCCCCTCAGGCCCTACTTTGAGTTGTATTACCTTTGATATATACAAAATCAAGCCACCCAAACTGTGTAGGCAAGACCAAAAATTTTGTTTAAAACATTTAAAAAAACTTTTATTTTAGAAAACGTTTGGATTTACAGAAAAGTTTCTGGAGTTGGAGGTTTTTAATATCAGCAACAAAAAAAGACACAAAAATACACATGTACCCGCAAACTTACAGGGCATCTAAAAAGCCAAATCAATCCAAAATTTTGGTTTAAAAAACAGATTGAAATATGTTCTTCCCCCCTACCACATTTTATTTTATTTTATTTATTTACTTTTTCTCCTACCGTTTTAAAACTGGGAAATGATGAGAAATAATTTAGGGGAAAAGGGTTTAAAACCTTCCCCCTGCACTGGAAAAGTTAGCACAAAATTTGTTTTTTCCCTGATTTTTTATTTTTTTTTTTTATTTTTTTTTTTTTTGGATTTTTAAAAAATAAACTCATTTTCAACTTAAATTTTTAAAAAAATAATATTTATTTGTTTTCAAGGATTAAGAAATATTGCTTCTAGAACAAAGTGAAAAGGTAAATATTCTTTTTTGAGAGATGGAAAGGATGGTAATCACAACTTAAGTGCTAAACATCTGTTTAGTAGGTGTGCAGTGTTTCCAAACTGATCAACTGAAAGGATTGGCATACAGAATGACACCTAAAGCTTTGTTGACAGTATTTTAAAAAAAAACATATTTCACTAAAAAAGGGCGATGGACTTCTCCTCAATAGCAGTTTAAATATAAACTCAGATACAAATATCTTTCTTCTGAAAAAAACAAAACAAAATAAAACACTAATGATCCCTCACAGTAACCTGGTGTCATTTTTCTCGAACAAAAATGCAGGTAACTAAGAAAAAGGAAGATCTATTTCCTTCAGATAATTGCAAACAAAATCCCTCTCCTTGGTTTGTGCAGGAAGGAGCACGCAGCAAAGCCCAGGTTTTGGGAACCCTGCAAGCTCGCCCTACCTACATCTTACCACCAACTGGATGTTCTTTCCCTTTTCATCTTTCTTCTTTGCAGAAAAATTTCGGCTGAGACGCCAGGGACTGTCCCTAAGAGGGCCGATGATGACTCAGGCACCATGGGGCATGGAGTGGCTCGGTGGCAGGCACGGGATCTGGGCGCCCTCCTTCCCCTCCCCGGGTGCTGCCGTGCCCATGGATATCGCTATCGCCCAGGAACCATGACTGACCATGCTCTGCCCCGCACTAGCCCAAGCCTTCCCGTCACAAACCTAGTCCCCGTCCCAACCCCAGGAAACTGAGAAAACCCACCCCGTGTGTCACTTTCAAAAAGGAGCTGACGGGCCGGCCAATGGCAGCACTGGTGGGCAAAGCAACATGGGATCGGTGTCGTCACCAGACCCCACCCCAGGGCGGGGCCCCACGGAAAAGCAAATAGCTGGTGTTTGGTGTCAGCCTGGAACTCTTAGTCTAGAGGAAACTGTCCCTGAGTAGTGAACAAACGTCTCTAGGCCAGAGTTTCCTCATCGCAGAATGGGACTGATAGCAAATATCTCAGACAGTTGTGTCAGGATAATTAATGGAGCTGGTGCAGGTCAGTAAATAGTTTAGGCTCTGAAAGAGGAACTCCCCAGGTCGTAGCGTGCCTAATATGAGTACTGGAAGATCAGTGGAGAAATAACGTCCAGAAAGAATGAAGGGATGGAGCCAAAGCAAAATACCAAGACCAGTTTGTAGGATGTGACTGGTGATAGAAGCAAGGTCTCAACGATGACATGTAAAGTAGCAATAATTGCATGAGGAACCTGCGAAACTGTTAGGTCCATGAATCAAGGCAAATTGGAAAGTGGTCTCAAACAGGAGATGGCAAGTAGTGAATGTTGTTCGACATTGGTTAGGAATCAGCAGAACTAAAATGGACAGGAATGGGTGAATTTAACTCATGATGACCATTATATCTACTCATTGTGGGGCAGGATCCCTTAGAAGAAATGGAGTAGCCATCATGGTCAACAAAAGAGTCCAAAATAATGCTAGTACTTCTTGCGATGCAATCTTCAAAAATGACAGCGATGATCTACACTGTTTTGAACTCCAAGGAACAAACCATTCAATATCACGGTAATCAAAACCTATGACCCCAACCAGTAACGCTGAAGAAGCTGAAGATTGAACGCTTCTTATGAAGACCTACAAGACCTTTTAGAACAAACTAACACCCAATAAAAAGATGTCCTTTTCATTCTAGGGTGACTGGAATGCCAAAGTAGGAAGTCAAGAAACACCATGAGTAACAGGCGAAATTTGGCCTTGGAGATACAGAATGAAGCAGGGCAACAGGCTACCAGTAAGTTTTTGCCAAGAAAAACGCACGGGTCATAGCAAACACCCTCTTCCAACAACCAAAAAGAGAACTAGTCAAACACATGGACATCACCAGATGGTCCACACTGAAAAATCAGATTTGATCTATATCTTTCTTTGCAGAGCCAAAGATGGATAAGGCTCTATGTACAGTCGGCTAAAAACAAGACAAGGGAGCTGACTGTGGCTCAGATCCATGAACCTCCTTATTGCCAACTTCCAGACTTAAATGGAAGAAAGTAGGAAAACCACTAGGCCATTCAGGTATGACCTAAATCAAATCCCGTTTATGACTATACAGTGGAAGTGAAATAGATTATAAGGGACTAGATCTGATAGACAGAGCGCCTGATGTGAACTATGGACGGAGGTTCATGACATTGTACAGGAGACAGGTGATCAAGACCATCCCCCATGGAAAAGAAATGCAAAAAGGCAAAATGGTTGTCTGAGGAGGCCTTACAAATAGTCCTGTGAAAAGAAGAATCGTGAAAAGCAAAGGAGAAAAGGAAAGATATTCCCATATTTGAATGCAGAGTTCCAAAGAATAGGCAAGGAGAGATAAGAAAGAGCCTTCCTCAGTGATCAATGCAAATGAAAATAGAGGAAAACAATCACGAATGGGACAAGACTACAGAGTCTCTTTCAAGAAAATTGAGAGATACAAGGGGAAATATTCATAGCAAAGATGGGTTCAGATAAAGGACAGAAATGGTATGGACCTAACAGAAGCAGAAGATCTTAAGAAGAGGTGGCAAGAATACACAGAAGAACTGTACGAAAAAAGATCTTCATGACCCAGATAATCACATGGTGTGATCAGTTGGTGGACTCTCACCTAGAGCCAGACAGTCCTGGAATGTGAAGTCAAGTGGGCCTTAGGAAGCATCACTATGAACAAAGCTAGTGGAGGGTGATGGAATTCCAGTTGAGCTATTTCAAATCCTAAAAGATGATGCTGTGAAAGTGCTGCACTCAATATGCCAGTCAACAAATTTGGAAAACTCAGCAGTGGCCACAAGGACTGGAGAAAGTCAGTTTTATCATTCAATCCCAAAGAAAGTCAATGCCAAAGAATGCTCAAACTACCACACAATTATTGCTACTCATCTCATACGCTAGCAAAAGTAATGCTCAAAATTCTCCAAGCCAGGCTTCAGCAATATGTTAACCATGAACTTCTCCAGATGTTCAAGCTGGTTTTAGAAAAGGCAGAGGAACCAGAGATCAAATTGCCAACATCCGCTGGATCATCGAAAAAGCAAGAGAGTTCCAGAAAAACATCTATTTCTGCTTTATTGACTAGCCCAAAGCCTTTGACTGTGTGGATCACAATAAACTGTGGAAAATTCTGAAAGAGATGTAATACCAGAACCACCTGACCTGCCTCTTGAGAAACCTGTATGCAGTCAGGAAGCAACAGTTAGAACTGGACATGGAACAACAGACTGGTTCCAAATAGGAAAAGGAGTACGTCAAGGCTGTATATTGTCACCTGCTTATTTAACTTATATGCAGAGTTACATCATGAGAAATTCTGGGCTGGATGAAGCACAAGCTGGAATCAAGATTGTGGTGGAGAAATATCAATAACCTCAGATATGCAGATGACACCACCCTTATGGCAGAAAGTGAAGAAGAACTAAAGAGAACTAAAGAGCCTCTTGATGAAAGTGAAAAGAGGAGAGTGAAAAAGTTGGCTTTAAAGCTCAACATTCAGAAAACTAAGATCATGGCATCTGGTCCCATCACTTCATGGCAAATAGATGGGGAAACAGTGGAAACAGTGGCTGATTTATTTTTGGGGGCTCCAAAATCACTGCAGATGGTGACTGCAGCCATGAAATTAAAAGATGCACTTACTCCTTGGAAGGAAAGTTATGACCAACCTAGATAGCATATTAAAAAGCAGAGACATTACTTTGCCAACAAAGTTCCATCTAGTCAAGGGCTATGGTTTTTTCCAGTAGTCATGTATGGATGTGAGAGTTGGACTGTAAAGAAAGCTGAGCACTGAAGAATTGATGCTTTTTGAACTGTGGTGTTGGAGAAGACTCTTGAGAGTCCCTTGGACTGCATAGGAGATCCAACCACCAGTCCATCCTAAAGGAGATCAGTCCTGGTATTCATTGGAAGGACTGATGCTGAAGCTGAAACTCCAATACTTTGGCCACCTGATGCGAAGAGCTGACTCATTGGAAAAGACCCTGATGCTGGGAAGGGATTGGGGCAGGAGGAGAAGGGGACGACAGAGGATGAGATGGTTGGATGGCATCACCGACTCAATGGACATGAGTTTGGGTAAACTCTGGGAGTTGGTGATGGACAGGGAGGCCTGGTGTGCTGCGGTTCATGGCGGTCGCAAAGAGTCAGACACGACTGAGCGACATGAACTGAACTGCCAAATGAATCCAAGCAAGAAAAACAAGGTCGGATATTCGTTTTCCGCCACAGTCCTGCAGTGCTGTTACAGTCTCAAACTGTGTGGCGCAGCATCCCACAGGCCTCTCAAGAGGTTGCATAAATGCCCGGGCTGTCAGCCTACAACTTCCTGCAGCAATGCTACCCCGTTCCTCTCGCGCTCAGTGACCACCTGTTTCCCCTAGGAGTACTCTGGGCCTTTTGGCAGTGTTTACAGTTACTCGACCAGATTAGATGTGGGTCGCAGCCCAGGAAATAAAGAATCATGGGCCGTGCTATACTAGGCTCTGGGAAAATTAGCTTTGGGACCGTACTTAGTCCACAGGAACCTAGGTATCATTGTAGTTTCCTAAGTGATGATGTGATTATGGCCAGATGGGGTGGAAATTTCACAGGCCTCCTTAAGTGTTCCTCTGCTTATTAACCTACTTTCTTCCCCCAAGAATCGACATATATACACTTAGATGAATGGTCATCTTATCCTGCATAGCCGGTTGTCTACTGACATCTCCTTTTAGATGGCTCACCAGCATCTAAATAAAACCTATCCAAAACGGAACTCTTCACCCTAATCCCCCTTACCTCCACCTGATCTTTCTCGTTTAGACAAGTGGTTCTAAACCAGACTTTGATTCCTTTGTTCTCCTTGTCCAATGCAGACCTGTTGGTTTTATTACTTCTGCCCTCCACTCTAGTCCAAGTCTCTTTTATCTTACCCTGAATTTAACTATTCTTAGTAAACTCCTTACAGGTAAATTTTTAGCTTTGTAGTGAACACTGAATACCCTTTCTGTGAATAAAGGGGAATTATCAAAGATGGACATATGTCTTGCCCTACCTAGATACACTATGTGAATTCCTCTGGTTTTAAAATTACTAAGTGCAGGGCCAGTGATGACCCTCTGTATATCAATGTGGCCTGCCTTCAAAGTGGTTAGAATGGATTGAGATGCCACGATAGTATAGCCAGTAAAAAGAAGTGTACTTGAGAGGGTCAGAAACTGGGGAGTGTGTTTGAGGAGCACGGTTTCAGGGAAAGATGAGGGGGGAGGGGGAGCAGTCTGGGCTGGGTTTTGAAGGAAAGGTGTTGGGGGATGGGTGTAATCTTTCCTGTTGTGCAGGTGTGCCTGTGTTGGGGCACAATGAGCAGATTAGTCAGAGCCTTAATAATTTCCTTCAGGGAATTAGAGGAAACAAGTACTGTACTATAAAAGTAGGATGATGTTAGCCTGGTCTTTGGATTTGAGTTGGGCTCTTTCTAGTGAATAAAAAGGTAGGGAGCCATTAAGAGTTTTGAGGTGAAAGGATCTTCATGAAGACTGCTAGTTTAGGATTTAATTTGGTGGCTTATGCGCAGGATTGTAAGGGGGTTGAAAACTGGTTGGGACTTAGTCTTTACTGCCTGAAAATTCCTATTCAGGGCTAGTAAGTAGTAATGGTTCTAAAAGGGGGCCCCAAAACAAATGAAATTGTGGGATTTTCCCTCTTTGTTTCCCACACAAACGATTCCTAAACAACGAAGGATACCTGAGTTGAGAGAGGGAATGGGGGGCTGAAAATAGGCAGGGGACCACCTGGGCCCTCCCACATGAAAAAAAAACCTTTTTTAAAATTATTTCTAAGGGTTTATGAATTTATGATTTTTAAAAAAAAGCATCAATTTTAATTTAACAACTACAAAATTTGTAAGTTCTATATAATTTGATTGTCTTGTTTTTTCTCCTCCCTTTCTTCCCTCTCACTGATGAAGCTGGAGATGGATTTAAGAACCAGAAAAATTTCAAAATAAATTTGGTTCTCAAGGGGGGAACTTGGTGATTCAAAGCAAATAATTGAGATCATTCACTAGAAAGCTCTTCACTAAAAATTGCTGGCTGAGGGTTGTAAGGGAAAAAGAGGTCCAATCAAAGGGGTCATGATGTAGTTTTAGGGAAGGGAAATACTAACTTGAAATTACCTAATTTTTAAAACTTTAAGGGGAAGTAATTGATCCTACTTTGATAAAAGAAAAATTTTTAAAGTATGGTTATACAGCTGTTTACGGAAGAAATGGGGGTTTTAACCCCTGTCTGTTGTAGAAATGAGCCTGAACTTTATTTTATTTGCCCCTAAACTGTGGTATTGGAAAGACTTTTAAATCCCCCGGACAGCAGGCGATCAAACCAGTCAATCCTAAAAAAATCAAGCCTGAATAATTTAAGGGGGAAGGATTGATGCTAAAACTGAAACTCTGAATTTGGGACCTGATGCAAAGAGCGGGGCTCATTTGAAAAGATGTGCTGGGAAAGATTAAGGCAGGTGAAGAAGGGGGTGACAAAGGATGAAAGGTTTGGGTGGCAGCACCGGTCAGTGGACATGCTGCTGTGTGTAATCACTTCGTTGTGTCCAATCTGTGTGACCCCCTAGATGACAGCCCACCAGGTCCCCATCCCCCCGGGTTCTCAGGCAAAACACGGTGGGTTGCCATTTTTCTCCCTTTCATGAAAG
>JAJLRB010005240.1:0-69681 GCA_020976825.1 Odocoileus hemionus | reverse complement strand
GACCCCAATGCTTCAGGGTGACTAAGCCAGTGTACCACAACCACTGAGCTTGTGTCCCCTAAGCCCATGCTCCTCAACAAGAGAGTGGCCGCTGCTCGCCAAACTAGAGAAAGCCCTAGCACAGCAACAAAGACCCAGCAGAGTCAAAATTTAAAAAAGTTTAAAAAAAACTTTATGCCATTCTGATGTTTCCTCCTTCTGTTTCTTTTCTTTTTTTCCTTTTTCTCACAAAGAACCGAGATTTGTTTGTGAAAAATTTTTCAATGTCAAATAAAAGCCATGGCTGTGATCCGCCATCCTGGGGCTCTTCTGCTGGATCCCAAACCCTGAGCCCAAGTTCACTGTGCACTCGGGGTTGTGAAAGACGGGCCTTTTTCCCATCCCTGTACGACTCCAGGTGTCCTGCACCGACGCCCGAAGTGTGGACTAGTGTTTCCGTCTGGCTTCCGTCTTCCTCGTAGTCATCCCGGGGCCAGCTGGCACTGCTGGAAAGCGGGGTGGTGGGTGATTTACATAAGAAAAGCCGGGCCCAGCCGCCTCCCCGGATCTCTGAAGGGCTGGGAGCTGCTGCCTCCACGCAGAGAGACGCACCCATCTTTCAAGGGAACCTTATCATTTCCATCAGGGCCATTTTTAGTAGTATATTTTATTTCTTCTCTCCTGCCCGTCCTCCTCCCTACCCCAGCAGAAAGCTACTTTTAACTAAATGGAGCAAAATAAAAGCCAGATTAGGGGCTTGCTTTGCTCACATCTGATAAGTTTTAAGCTATGTTTGTCTCTTTTTAGAAATAATTAAGGTCCCTTTTTTAAAATTGTTGCCTCAGGTTCGACGGGTTGGGGAAAAAAACCCATTCTGTTTCCTCATCAACCTTTTTCCTCCCGTGGAGGGGGTTTTGGGTGCTGCAACTCTGACCCCTGATGATCTGGGTTTGCAGCATTTTAGTTTTATTTTCGGGGATGTGTGCTGAGACCTTTACAAAAAATAAGCAGGGGAGGAGGGGATGGAGGAAACAGCCAGGCTTCAGGAAGTCATTCAAGTGGGCCCGTGTCTGGTGTGACCTAAGCATCGTGGGGTCTCCCTGGACCCGGTGGGATGCAGCCGTTGAGTCTGGGGGACAGAGAGAATTCGGAGGCCCTTCCTGCTGGTGGAGGGGTGGGATGCCACATGTAGAAGAAACCTTGCATCAGGACATGTCTGCTGGCAATGACACTGGTCTCTCGTGGCTCCCCTGATCCTACAGCAAGCCAGGTCTGAGCTGTCATGGGAGGCTGTGCAGGGGCAAAGGCATAGCTGTGTCAGGGATGCCCAACCCGGGACAGCCAACTGTGCATCACTGTGTCACCACACCACTCCTTTCCCTCCGAGGCTGTTAGGGAGGACCTGAAAGTCAAGTCAAGTCACAGAGTGATGTGAGGGGGTCACCCCACCTGCAGTGAGGGAATAGTGTCCCCTACAAAATTCATGTCCCACCCACAACCTCAAAAGGTGACCTTATTGGGAACAGGGTCTTTGCAGATGCCTTTAAAGTAAGGACTTAGATGGAGTCATGTTGGATAACTGTGTGTAGCCCTCATCGTGTCCCGATTCCTTTGTGACCCCATGACTATAGCCTGCCAGGCTCCTCTGTCCATGGGATCTCCGGGCAAGAGTATGGAGTGGGTTGCCATTTCCTTCTCCAAGATCTTCCTGATCCAGGATAAAACCTAGGTTTCCCACATTGCGGGTGGGTCTTTACCATTTTAGCCACCAGGAACCCATACTGGGTTTGGGTGGCCCCTAAATCCAGTAAAGTGTCCTTATAGGAGACAGAAAAGGGACACACAGAAAAGGGTCATGAGATGGTGGAGGCAGAGATCAGAGTGATCATGGCCCGGGACCACCAAGATTCCGGGGGTCACCAGGACCTAGGACGGGAGCTGGGACCCCTTCTTCCTCAAGCCACCAGAAGGAACCACCTGTCCCACACCTAGTTTGGACTTCTGCCCCAGAGCGTGGGAAGATATACTTGTGTTGTATGAAGCCACCAAGTTTGTGGGCCCTTTGTGATGGCAGCCCCAGGGGTCCTAAGTATCCATTGTGAGCAGTGAATCATGGATTCTAGTCCTTGGGAGGGAGGGCCCGATATAAATCTAAGGAGGGGACTTTACTGACAGGTGACCACCCCATCCCAACCCCCTGGCAGGTGTCTTCCTGCAGCAGTGGGGCTGCTCAGAGAAGCACGTCAGCCTCGCGTGTCTGTCATCTCTGTTGTCAGCATCCTGAATTGATCTGTGAATCAAGGTCTAAAGATAAATTTCATTGCAAGAATTCAACCTTGAAATAATCTCACACCAAAGTGATGAGCTCTTCTCCAGGAGACAAATTTCACTAAAGGGGGGCCTCCAAGGACTTTGGGCGGGGAAAGAACAGTCAAACAGCCTCCCTGATCCAAAAGTTGAGCGTGCAGGAGGTGGGCCTGAGGCTCAGCTGGGACGCCAGTCTGCTGGGGGTGAGGCCAGGTGAAGGGCTGAGGTAAACCAAGGCCGGGCAAGGGCCCTGGGCTGCAGGCAAGACTGCCCCTTCCAGGTCCTCCGTCAGGGCATTTCCCCTCCTCCTGCTCCTTCTGCTTCTCACAGCCTCCAGCCCAAGGGCCCCGAGCCACAGAGCAATACCAACACACCCTGCCCCCTGGCCTCCCTGCCTCCACTTTGCAGATGGGAGACGGGGTGGAAATCCTGCAGAGGTTGCGGGCCCAGAACTCTCTCTTGGCTCTGAACACCCTCTCTGTTGACCTTGGCTGTGCAGTGGGTGTGGGCTGGATTTGGGATCCAGGGGGCCTGAATCCTGCCTGGGCTGTGGTCACTGGTCTCCTTGTGAGGGGGGGCCCTCGATAGGGTTTAGGAGCTCCTGCCACTTGGGAAATCTTGTGAGGATCTGGAGTTCATGCAGAGGAGGAACTCGGGGCCGTACATTCCAGTGGGGGTAGCCCTGGGACGTCCCAAATACCACGCCATCCCACCAGACAGCACTGAGTGCAGTACCCCCCTGGGGCTGTGTCCTTCACACTGATTGCAGCCCTTGCACACATTCAGGCCAAAGAAAGTGAATGTGGATTTTTGTGGGTAGTTGCCCATCATCCATATCCCCTCTGAAGTGCACAGTGCTTGACACAGCTTGTGGTTTTTCTAGGAGGTCGTGAGGCCAGGGATAACCATCCCACACTTTGACTTCACGATTCACTGGCCTACGTGGCCCCAGTCACTGCTTCCTCCCCCTCTGGTTAGTCACCTATCCTAAACATACCACATAAAATCAGTTCTCTATTAGTCCCGGAGGCGGGAAGACCAAGATCAAGGTGCTGGCTGGCGGGTTTCTCCTGAGGTCTCTCCTTGTCTTGTGCATGGCTATCTCTCCCTAATCTTCCTATGGTCTGTTTGTATTTATCTATAGCATGATTTTCTCTTCTTATAAGGACAGGAATCCATGGTTTAGGACTCACTCTTATGGCCTCAGTTTAGTTAACCACATTTAAGACCCCATCTCCAAGTATAGCACACTCGGGGTCCGGGGGTTAGGACCTCAGCCGATGAACTTGGGAGACACATTCAGCTCATGACACTGACTGCTCCCATCCTCATGCTCATTCCACCCCTCCTCTGCATCTCACCCCTTTCTCTTGCCTCTTGTTTTCACTGCCTTTTCCCATCTTTTACCATCACACCCTGAAGCCCTGAGATCACTGTCATTACAACCACTGGGCAGAGTGCCCCTCTGTCTGCCCCGGAGCAGAACAGGGAGGCGGGCTCGCCACCTGCTGGGTTTCTCCTGGACTGTGGCCCCAGCTCTCAAAATGGGCCACAAGCACATGGGCCTACTGTGCCTTCCAGGCCATCTTTCTCCAGATCCTGACAGAGCGCCCACCCCTTTGCCCCTTTTCTTCTCAAACCTCCCGGCTCCCACCCTCAGAGTCAGCTGCTAACCTGGCATTGTTCTTCATGGGGAAAAAGAGAAGCCAGCAAACCAAACCTTCCTGTGGGCCCCATGATCTGTGACCTGGGGCCCGTGCCCTCCCCTTTTCCCTAACCGAGGACCAGGTGTCCTGCCCCCATGGGGGGCCCCAATCCCACCCCCTAACTCCAGAGGGCCTCACTCCTATCCCTCTGTCTCTTCTGGAACATTCCGCACACAGTCATCTCCATCACCCCCTCTTTACAAGAAAAGCCATTTCTTTGTCTTTCTCCCCTCGCTACCACCTTCTCTGGGTCCTCTGTACAGAAAATCTTGCCAGTGCTTCTACGGCCAGTATCTAAAACCACTCTCCTTCCCCACCCACCCAACTGTTCTCTTTTCTGTTCATAGAGACCTCACCTACAACTTACCTTTGGGGCCCACTAAGAAGCCGTGTCCACAGCCACTGTCTTTTCCTTTTCTCTGGCTGCCTGGCCACACCAGGGTTCCCGTGCTTGGTCTCCTGGATCGGGGAGGCCATGTGCCGCCAGCCTCGGGCCCCTCCTCAGCACAGCTTTGGCTGCTACCTCCTCGTGGTATCTGCCCCTGGGGCCGCCTCTTGTTCCATGATTCTAAACAGCATGACATGTCTGTCACCCCCACACCCGTATCCTGCCCAGCCTCTTCCAACACTGCCTCTACTGCTGTCTGGCAGTTTCCCAAAAGCCTGCTGCTTCTCTGTAGAGGGTTCCCCAATTCTGCGGGTTAGAGGTGACCCCTGTTTGCTCCCAGATCTTCTGTTCACCCAGAGGTCCATTTTTCCCAAGCCATTCCCCTCTGAGGGAATTGAGATGTTCCCAATGTTCCTCCAATAAAATGCTGTAATCAAAAACCCTTTTTTCTTGTACTTTTATTTTTTCCCCTGTGAATGCTCTGTACGACTGATCCTACTATTGAATTTACTGGGTCCCCTAAAAATCAAAACTTTTTAAAATTTATTTTGTTCTTTTTATAAGTTTTTAATAATAGCAATGTCCCCAGTGGAGAACAAACATGCTTTCTACCACAGGACGAAAAGGGTTTGGGTGAGCTAATTGGAAAAACATTATTTAAAATGTTTTCCTTAATTAGAATCAATTATAGGGCCCTGGTAAAGAAAAAAGTCCAAACCACTAGATTCTAAGGCCTCACACTGTGGAAACATCTTTTTATTTTAAAGTTATATGTGCACTTTGTAAAAAATATTCAAACAACACTGAAGAGTATAAAATAAAATTTGAATATTCTTTCCTCCACCTGCAGCTTCCAGTACACTTCCCAGAGAAACTACCATTTTTCTTTAAACCTTCTGGAAATGTTTAGCATTTTGTGCATAAATAATATATAGTTTTACATCCACATGGATCGACTTCTATTTGCTCATTTATTCTGTCTCCTAGCGATCTTTTCAAAATATAGCATACAGATCTTGCTGAGTCTTACATATTTATTAATACTTCTGCTAATGTCTTACCATTTCACATTTAAAGGTTTGTTTAAAATACATATTCGAAGAGTATCTACAACTTAAATTCAGTTCAGTAGCCTCAGTCATGTCTGACTCCCTGCGACCCCATGGACTGTAGCACGCCAGGCCTCCCTGTCCATTGCCAACTCTTGGAGTTTAGTCAAACTCATGTCCAGCGAGTAGGTGATGCTATCTATCTCATCCTCTGTCGTCCCCTTCTCCTCCTTCCTTCAAGCTTTCCCAGCATCAGGGTCTTTTCCAATGAAACAGTTCTTTGAATCAGTTGGCCAAGGTATTGGAGCTTCAGCTTCAGCATCAGTCCTTCCAATGATTATTCAGGACTGATTTCCTTTAGGATTGAATGCTTTCATCTCCTTGCAGTCCAACGGACTCTGAAGAGTCTTCTTCCATGACCATTTCCTCACAGTAATGGGGCTCATGGCCCTGGGCACAGCCCCCACTATGACTACTTCACCAGAAGCACCTTATATTTTTAACCCGGGTTTCCTCAAATTTTGCTTTTCCTTACTGGTCCAGCTGTGTGTGGCCAGTGGGTTGATCCTCCGGAGCACCAGCTGTGCTCCATTCGCCGTTCTTTGCCATGAACAAAACGAAGGTCCTAGTACTCAAGGGGCACTGGTCTCAGGGGGAATCCAATGGCCCCACTCAACAAGCCAAGATGGGTGCTGAGAAATAGGTTTCCTGAGTCTTGTAGCCCAGACCTTGGGGCCTTTTCGGGAAGGGAATACAAAGTATTGATAAATCTGTGAAGAGAAGTTTGCGACCTGCTAAGCTAAATGTCTGCTTATGACCATCCTGCTGCGTGTCCACATGTGGAGTGAAACGGAGATGAGGGACTTCCCTGGTGGTCCAGTGGTCAAGACTCCACTTCAAAAGCAAGGGGGCATGTGTTTGACCCTGTTTGGGCAAGTAAGATCCCACATGCATGTAGCCAAAAAAATATAAAAATATTTAAAAAAAAGCTCTGAATAGCGTGTTTCATAATTATTAAAAATAAATGGAGATGACCCATGAGACCCATAAGGAACCAGCACATCTCACCCTCTGTCACGGTGTATCCCACTGTCAGGGACCCCGGGATATCCCCTGGGGAGTGCTCCCAAACCCTGTCCTTTCCCAACTGTGAAACTGATTATTGAGGCTCTGATCATGGGGAAGATTGTTTGGGTCTGACTTAAATAAAGACCAAGTTTGGTTTTATTTCAGCTTATTACTCCTTCAAGCGGTAAGCCCAGGGATCAATTATTTTGGATAAATTTTTTGTCTTGTTTTTAAAATATCTCTTTATCTGGTTGCATAAATCTTCATTTCTGCAGGGGGGGAAATCTTTTGTTGGAGCAGGCAGACTTTTCTCCAGTTGTGGCACTTGGGCTTAGTTGACCTGTGGAAATGTGGGATCTTAGTTCCCCAACCAGGATTAAACCTGCACCCCCTGCACTGGAAGGGGATTCTTAACCACTAGACCACCAGGAAGTCCCTAAATGTTTGGTTTTAAAGAGAGGGATGACATTTTTTTTTTTTAAATGAAAACTTATAGTGGGGAGAGTGGAATGTGGGCATTGTGCTCGGGTTCCTGAATCCTGATGGCTGTGTATTTGCATCAAAACTTTTGCAGGCTAGTCTCGAGCCTCCAGTACTTATGTACAGATTGAGAGTTTGGACCATAAAGAAGGTTGAGTGCCTAAGAAGTGGTGCTTTTAAACTGTGTGCTACAGAAGACTTCTGAGAGTCCCCTGAACAGCAATGTGATCAAATGAGTCAGCCCTAAAGGAAATCAACCCTGAATATTCTTTGGGAAGGACTGATGCTGAAGCTGAAGCTCCAATACTTTGGCCATCTAACAGAACTCATTGGAAAAAAACCCTGATGCTGGGAAAGATTGAGGCAGGAGAAGGGGATGGGCAGAGGATGAGATGGTGATGGGAACAACAACTCAATGGATGTGAGTTTGAGCACTGGCATGCTGCAGTTCATGGGGTTGCAAAGAGTTGGGCAGGACTTAGTAACTGAAAAACAACTCGAGCCCTCCAATCTCCTGGGACTCATTCCTGTGCATGGGGCCTCCCAGCTCTCAGACTGGAGGGAGCTGGTGTGTCCAGCAAGGAAGGAAGGGTCCTTGGAGGGAGAGACATCAGGCTTTTTCCCACTGTGGTCAGCGGGCTGCCCTGGGCTGCAGGAGAAAACACTCAGTGATGGGCCACAGAGGAACAAGCCCGGTTCTCTCCCCTTCCCAACTTCATCCGCACCCAGCTCCCTCCTGGGGGTCTGTTTCAGCCTTGTGCAGACTGGATGGTGAGCTGAGGGTGTCTGTAGCAGGCTGCCAGCAGTGACTGAACGGGGATGGAGAGAGGCCCCGCCAGGCCCGCCCACCATCTCCATTTTTTCCCTTTCTGAACTTACAGCTGCGATTGCAGGGAGGGTCAGGAGACTGACCAGCCAAGTGGGTGAAGAATCCAGAAGCTCAGCCTGCATCCTCCCGCCACCAGAGGTAGCCAGACCAGTGCAGCCAGAGTTAAGCTGGACTACGACCCCCTCCCGCTGAATAACAGCAGGGCCGTCCCCCCAGACTGCTGAGGCCTGGAAGTCTGCCAATACCTGGACAGGGTTGGGGTGGGGCATCCTGCTGCCCAAAGATGAGATGCTGGGCGAGTTGGGCCAGCTGGTCCATGGAGCCTGCTGTCCGTGACAGTCTGAATGTGAGTTTGGAAAAAATCTTCCCGACAGGAGTGTTTCAGAAGGTAGTGAAGTTTTTATTAAGAAACAAGGAACAGAAATAATCAGTGGCTCTGAAGCGCATGTGGCCAACCACCTAAGGGGCCAGGGGAGAATCAACCAAGGGAGAAGCCATGTTTTTAGTGGTTAGTAGCCAGTTTTTATAGCCTTTTGAGACAATATTTCCTGTTAGAAGGTTGGCATTAGGTAGATTGGTTAGGTCCACTGTAGGGGACCTACTGGGGTGGTCAAATTCGTGCCTAATTTGGGGGTCTCTGGAAAGCCTGCTGAGAGATGAATCCAGGGGCTATTGGCCATCTGCTGCCGAGGGCTCATTCACGTTGGAGGTGGAACCTCGGTTCTGTGCTCCACTTTCGTTGGCCTCAGGGCAGGACCCCAACACCTGGCTGTTTCCCAGATGGCCTCAACTCCTTTGTAAATACACTGAACAGTTAGACTGGCGATGGATCAGGACAGGGCAGATGAAATCTCAACTCCCAGTATGGTGAAGGAAGCCTCCGATCGCATCTTCCTCTTGCTGCTGGCAGGCCCCCAGGGCCAGGCGATGTAGGTAGAACGCTCAGCTGGTGTTATCTCGGAAGCACGAGCTGGACAAACGCCTTTCCAGTTTCTTGCTGTCATCTTTGAGTGATGAATGGCTCGCCTGTGAAGCAGCTTTCCTGTTTTGATTTTCCTTCTGTAGCTGCTCCTCCTCCCACCCCCATCTTTGGAGTTCCATTCAAAACCAAATGAACCTCAAAGAGCAAGAACCAAGGGACTCAAACTCCATCATCACAACTTTCCCCTGAGGCAGCTGGGGCTAACGGGGAACTTGACCGGCTCCTAAAACCATGGGTCTTGTGTTTAACCCAAACACAACATCAACAACCACCCCAGCCCTGGCCCCCCGCCACTCACTCATGTCCCACTTGGTCATAAGACTGAGAGGC
The DNA here is from genome assembly GCA_020976825.1 of Odocoileus hemionus. Taxonomy (NCBI): domain Eukaryota; kingdom Metazoa; phylum Chordata; class Mammalia; order Artiodactyla; family Cervidae; genus Odocoileus; species Odocoileus hemionus. The sequence continues at coordinate 60,563 of JAJLRB010005240.1, read as the reverse complement.
CTGACTTGCAGGACATCCTTAATGTCAAAGGTTCCCCAGCCCACCCCATCCACACTGGGCACCCTGTCTTCTGCTCCTTATGCTCCCCCTTCTGTCCCCATCACTCTCCCATCTCTCTGCAAGGCCTCTAGTGCCTGTTTTTGCCCTCCTATCTCTCCCTCTCCCAGTGTGATATCCTCCTCCCCCTAGCCTGTCCCTGTCCTGGCAACCCCCCAAGCCACAGCAACCCTCACTTCTCCCACCACCCTGCCGTGTTGGAGTCTCTTTCTTCTGGTTGAGTAAAGCTAGTGAGGTGCTGACTGGTTGGCTGAGCCTGTTAGCACTAATACCAAGATGCCTGTGGGAACCAGGCATGGAAAACTGGGGCCTAGAGAACTCTGCCCACCTGGCCTCAAGGCTTACAATCAGGGCCTGGCTTGCTGTCCTCATTCTCTGGGGAGGACTATGTCAACGGCAGAGACTCTGGTCTCTGCAGACTGGGCTCTGGGGGCCCAGAGGGAGGGAGCTGATGGGCCATTCCCTCTTCCCACAACGTTGCATCTTGCCACACCTTGCTGGGCACCTCCTCTCTGTCTTGTGCTGTCTGCCTCTGCTTGGTCATTTCCTGAACAGGAGAAGATGCTGGGGCCCCACTGTCTTCTTCAACACTCACTAGAGGTCTTTGGGGGCAGGTGGTGCCAGCTTGAAGGCCCTTAACTCCCTCCTAGTAGCTCTAAGCCTCTGTAATTGCCACTCTCTGGACTTGTATCTAGGGTACCTGTGGGTCTGTGGGATCCTGACTGCCCTCTCTCTCTAGAGTCAGGATAGAATTGTGAGTCAGGTCTCAGGGAAGATGCTAGGCCTGCTTGCCTGGGTCTGGCTGGGTGGCACCTGCTCTCCCTCTGCCCCTTCTATCCCCATGGCTGGAGTGCACAGCAGGATCCCTGGCAGCAGAGAAGCAGTTTTGAAAGTCAAGGATGGTGCCAGGAAGGAGACCCTGGCACCTGTTCCTCCCACCATCCCACCCAGGCAACTGGTTAAACACTCCAAGCCTCAGCCTCCTTGTCCACAAACAGCCTGGTATGAGCAACTTCATGACGTAAGTGGCATGGTCCTTCCCTCTAAGAGCTTGATCTCTGCCCCTCACTGCCTGTCACTCACCAACCGGGTGGACGTCAGCAAGCTCTTCAGCTCTCTCTGAGCCTCGACTTCCTTCCCTGTAAGAGGGGAAAACAAGCACTGCAGCAGCCTCGTGGGTGCTGTAGGATGGAGGAGATCCCATGTCAGGTGTTTGGAGTCCTGCCTGGCAGCGAGGAGGGAGAGCCTGGTGGGCAGGCTGTTTCCAGTAGGAGGAGGGGGACACATACCCCCAGACAGGATGTAGGCTCCTCTTACCCTCCTGGGGGCTGGGGATGCAGAGGCCACAGCCTGAACAGAAGAGTGGAGAGAGTGGTCCTTGATGCCATGAGCGGCCGGGCCACCCTTGACCACAGCCTGCTGTGTCGTGTTTGGTCCTGGGCCCCTGGGGCTGGCAGTGAGGCTGCTGAGGCCCCCGAGATTGGGCAGCTTGTCCAAAGTCATACGAGAGGGGATACTTGGGACCCGAGTCAGGTGGACCCTGCAGTCCATCTCATGGGGCCCACGTATGATGCCTTTGCCTGGGGGAAGTAAGGGGAGAGGCCTCTACACTACCCCCCTCTCCCTAACCCCTTGCCCCAAAAAAAAAAAAAAAAAAGCTGTCGGGAGCCCTGGCCTGGGTCCTGCCTCAGACGACTTTTGAAAAGGGCTTTAGTGCAGGGTGAGTTCTGATCCATCACCCGGAATACCCCGTTGTGACAGGGAAGCTGGGAAAACAGAGACAAAAATCAATGAGGATTTGGAAACAGACACTGCTGGAAACGTTTTATTTCTGGAAGCAGCACGGCCTGGAAGAGATCTGAAGTCGGTGCCCTGAGGGAGGCCTGGGCTAGACAGCAGTTAGAAGCTGTCCCCAGGACCTCTACCCAGACCCCATGGGCTTAGGCTGCAGCTGTGACAGCTTGGTCCTCGGTGCCACAGGCTTGCAGGTGCTATGGGCCGGGGCCTCCAGGGAGAGACGGAGGTGAGTGTTAGCATGATGGGATGTGTAGATAATGGAAAACACGGTCTCAGCATCTGCCAGTCTCCCTGGGCCCCTGACACTGAAGGCCAGCAAGCGCGTACCTGTGGCCCTTCCTGGAGGCTGTGTCAGATGGCTGATTGGTTCCTTCCTTCAGATTCAACAGCTGTGTCCCAGAGAGGACGCTGATGTGCCAGCTGCTGTCCTTCCATCCCAGATACATCTCTTTATCTATGCTGCCAGGTCTGGTGTTTGAGCTCAATCACTCAGTCCTGTCCAACTCTGAGACCCAAGAAACTGTAGCCCACCAGGCTACTCTGTCCACGGGCTTCTCCAGGAAGAACACTGGAGTGGGTTGCTGTTTCTTTCTCCAGAGGATCTTCCCAACCCAGGGATCGAACTTGCATCTTCACTTAGCAGGCAGATTCTTCAGCACTGAGTCACCTGGGAAGCCCACAGCGAGGTCACCACTCCTCAATTACAGAACCTGAGGCCAGCAGGCTGATGGAGGCCGGCCCCGGCTTCCCTGGGTGTTGGGCAGAGCTGGCCCTGGAATGCTGCGAGAGGTGAGGTGGGCCCCAGGTACAGACACTCATCAGTGCCCTCCTTGGGCAAAGAAGGGCCTTGGATGTTGGCAGGAGTCTCTCACTGCTCTTCCTTCCTGCTCCCTTAAAGCCCTGCCGAGACTCGGAGAGATTTATGCCCTGAGGGGAGCAATGTCACTTTGCTCTTTATGGCATGTTAAGCTGACGAATGGGCACCCCTCTCAGAGACCACGCTGGGCACCTCCCTGTTGCTTCAGTTGGTTGGAAAGTGACAGGTAATATTTTTGAAATGAATTCTGTAAAGACTACAGTATATCAAGGGCCGTACATAGGGTTATAAAGTAGATTAACTGAATAATTTTCCTAGGATAATAATATTTCTTAAGGATTATGGATGAGCCCTGGACTTTCCTCAGCTACCACGAGCCACACGTGTCCAAGGGTGGATACGCGTCACTGTCTAAAGCTGCAGACAATTAGGTTTGCATGAGACATATGGATCAGAGTTAGATGGACAGCTCTGAGTCACGTGCAGATGACATGTGATTGGGAACTGTGATTTCCAGGTGCTCACTCATAATGTAACTAAGATATTCCATGCAGAACAGCTGAGGAAGTGGAACATGCCCAGGGACTGTGATGCTGGGAACATGGCAAAGATTTGTCCCTTTGGGTCTTTGGGTTTTTTACCTTGGATGAGGGAGGCTGGCTTTGGTCAGGGTCAGACCACAGGAGACTTCTGGGTGTCCTGAATGGGGTTCTGATTAACTTTTTTCAGTGTGTGGGGCTGGAGTTGGGAGAAGGTGCCTGGGGAGTGGTGGGGGCACTGCCCTCTGATCCCTGTGACTCTTTCCAGATAGAGGGAGGTGCTGAATAGGGTCCCCAACACCTCCAGGAAGCATTAACTGGGAGAAGGGTGACTTCCTGGCCCCATCCTTTGAGGATGTGTCCCTGGCCCAAGGATACAGGAACATGCCCATCTTTTTCAAGTCCAGGGATTGAAACCCAGGTTGGCAAGACTCTGAGCCATCATCTGGCTCTTGCCCTCTGAGGGCCTATGGCTCTGAAGCCCCTCTGTGCAGGGAGAAAGTCAACCACTCGCTGTCCAGCCCAGGCTGGGTGTGTGATGTGGTGATTGTGGTGGAGACACCTCCACTTGGGAAGGTCTCATGGTAGCGTGGCAGGCAGTCACCTGGGGGCCTGTGCTCAGGAGGGCTCCATACTTGGTTAATGCCCTGCCATTGCTGTCTTGAAATTCTTAATTAATTTTCTAACAAGGGGCCCCATGTTCTCATTTTGCTGCAGGTAGGAGTGCGTGCTCAGTTGTGCCTGAATCTTTGCGACTCCATAGACTGTAGCCTGCCAGACTCCTCTGTCCATGGGATGTTCCAGGCAATAATACTGGAGTGGGGTTGTCATTTCCTCCTCCAGGACATTTTGCTGGGGGCCCTGCAAACAATACAGTTGGCCCTGTTTCCTTCTCTTCTGGGGTGGGGTTTCCCCAGGAAAGTGTTGAGAACCCCTGACTGGAGACTTTGGGAGGAGCCCTGGGTCTGGGCAGCTCAGCTTGTCCTCATTGCCCTCTGTCTCGGGGACTTGCCAGCCTGCTGTGAGCTTGTGCTTTGGTCAGCATGTCTCTACCTGGGACAGGTAGGTGATTCTACCCACATCTGGGGAGTGTAAGGAAGCTGGTGTTGCCCTCACCTAAGCCCTTACCTTGAACTCACCTTCGTCAGTAGAAACCTGACATTTGTTTCCATCAGCCTGATGGTCCCTTTATCTCAGCTGGTTCAGAGATGGTGGGAAGAAGCGGGGTGTATTAGGCAGCTTCATGGTAAAACAATGCTGCAAAACAAACATCCCCCAAACTCAGTGGCTTACAACGGCAACATTTTTTTTTTTTGCTCACGATTCTGAAGTCACACTCGTGGCTCTGCTTCATGCTCTGTCAAGCAACTGCCGGTTGAGTAGGGAAGGAAACTCTTGGAAGACGCAGCTGTGTGGGGCTGCTAGTGGAGCCGGCCTTTGTGAACTCTTGTCACAGGGGGGTCTTTGGTGGGGACGATGTGGTCTGCAATGTTGGCTTCTGCTGGGGTCGCTCCGGGGAAGCTTCCAGTGATCCCGAGAATGTTCCGTGACTAGGGCTGAGGAAAGGAAGGCAGATGCGCCCTTGCTCTGTTGCTGCTCAATAGCAGTGGGTGAAACTTGCTCCTGACGTGGAGCTGAGATGCTCGTAGTGAGCACGAGGCAATGGAAATCTGAGCAGGACTGGGTGGGCTGGGGTATCCCTGGAGGAGGAAGCTTGTGCTGAGAATGGGGTGGGGGGAGGGCGACCCAGGCAGGGCCAGGGTGAGCTAACTCTTCTACCCAAGGGGACAAATGGGTGAGGCCCTAGGGATCCCATGGGGAGGAAACCTTGGGGCCCTGCCCACCCCTGGGGGCTCACCATCTAGCATGGCCATGTGGTGGGAAGCTGGCATGTCCTGGGCCAGGACGGGTGGCACCCAGGGAGCTGGTGGCCCAGGGGCCGTGGGGCAGCATGCACCTTGGCGCAGACAGCAGGGAGGGGCTTGAGGGTGCAGCAGGGAAAGCAGCTTCTCTGGGGACTGGGCTGCCCTGGAATCCAGGCACTGGGGACTTGTTACCTGTGGGGACAGTAGGGTGGCCAGTCCCCTGCACCCTTCTGCTTTCTATGAACATCGAGGCCAGCTCCACAGGCAGTGAAGGCCCTCTCAGCATTCAGCTTGGGTGAGATACATAAAGCCCTAATGTGACAGCTTTAATTAGAGGGGCCTTTTTTTCACAAATATATATGCCAGTTAATGAGCAATGGCATGGCGGCAGGATTTACGCCACTGCCAGGCATGAATCTTTGTGTACAGGATGGAAGATAGGCGACTCCCTCATGAAGGACATCTTCCCCTCACGGTCCCACCTCCAAGTGGATCTGGAGCCCAGGAGCTCTGGGCAGAATCCGAACACCTGATCAGACAGAGCATTCCTGGCAGTCTGCTTCTGCCCTAAGGTTCCGAGCACCGATCCAGCTCCCGGCCCTGAATCCTGCCTGATGCAAGGGCTCCTCCTGGGTCCCTGCAGGCTGTGAACTCTAAGGAGAGAAGGAATGAGTAAATGTGTTGGAGGACCAGCTTTGCCCAGTAGTTGCCGCCCGCCCGTGGTCGGTCACCTCCCGCCCCCTCCCTGGCCTGGTCACCAAGCAGGGTGCCATCCGGGCAGGAAGCTCCACTCTGCGCTCAGACATCTCGGCCCCCCACCTCTTCCTGCCAGGCCCAGCACAGCCCTGCCCAGAGCTGCCCTGAGGCCAGGGGACTGTGACCTTGATGTCTAGTGCTGCCCCTTTACACAGGAGGTTCCCCTGTTCCTGCAAAGGGCCATCCTGCCCTGCTCTCAGGACCCTTGCAACTCCATTAATCTGTCCTTACTACCTTGCAGCGAGATGCCTCTAACAGTTGCCCTTAGAGCTTTGGACTCTGAACTGTCCAAAGGGGTCCTGGTTGGGCTCCCTCTGGCCATGGTCCCAGAGTGAAATTCAGAGAAGAGGTTGTCAGGAAGTGGTCGTGGAGTCCTAGAGCATCCCCGCCTCCCTGGGCCCAGACTGGACCCGCAGCACCTGCAGGATCTGGGGCCCAGGCAGTTTGATGGGGGAAAGTGGGGTCTCCCGTTGTTGCCGGCCTGGCGGGGAGGCAGTGTGATCTACATTCTGCTCAGGCTGCCTGATGAAGTTGTCCTCAATAATGTGCTCGTATCACTCCCTGCTTGCTGCTTGCCTGTCTTATTATTCTCCTACGATTTCCTCCATATCAGAAGGAAAATTGGATTTTGGTGATGATCAAATGAATTCACAGCTAGGATATTCCCCCCTCCCCTTTCCGCAGGGTGGGTGGAAGGGGAGAGTCGGCTGGTGCCTCAAGCTAGAGTGCCCGAGAGCTGTCCGTCCCCAGGGTCTCTGCCCAGCACTTGAAATCCCTGATTTAGGTCCTCCCAACTGTGCCCAAACTGGCCACAAAGGGCTGGATGGTGCACTGAGGCACATTAGCAGCTCAGACTAAATAAAGTACTGTGCTTACCCTGAAGAGAGTTTTTATAATATTATTTTCATTGCTCTAAGATAAGCTCAGCTCATGGAAATGATAAACCCCTTCTGCCTCCTCCTTTGCTCCCCAGCCCACTTCTTGTGAGACCACTTAGGATGGAGTGATGTGTCTCTTTCTGGTCTCTGTTCAACTACTTTGCTTTTTGGAAGCTGATGATTAAGCTCAGAAATAAGACAAATGCCAGGGTTGGCCGCTGATGGGCTCCCTGTGGGTCATTCTTGGGGGAGAATTTTTACCTCCTGAACTGGTAAAGTTTGGATTTTGTGGAGTTTTCCAGTAGCCATGTACGGATGTGAGAGTTGGACCATAAAGATGGCTAAGTGCCAAAGAATTGATGCTTTCCAACTGTGGTGCTGGAGAAGACTCTTGAGAGTCCCTTGGACAGCAGTGAGATCAAACCAGTCAATTTGAAAGGAAATTAACCCTGAATATTCATTGGAAGGACTGATGCTCAAGTTCCAATACTTTGGTCACCTGATGCGAAGAGCCCATTGGAAAAGACCCTGATGCTGGGAAAGGTTAAGGGCAGGAGGAGAAGGGGATGATAGAGGATGATATCTGTATGGCATCCCAGACTCAGTGGACATGAGTATGAGCAAATTCTGGGAGATAGTGAAGAACAGGGAAGCCTGGTGTGCTACAGTTCCTGGGGTCGCAAAGAATCGGAAACTGCTGAGCTACTAATACACTTTCCAAGAATATAGCATCCTCACTTCTTGGAGGGCTGGTGGGTACCTCCACCCAGGATAGGGGGATGCCCTGCCCTAAGCCTGTGCCCAGGGGTTAGGGCAGTGGCTCCTGGGAGGTGCTGGGAGGGAGGAGGGAAGTGGAGGCTGAGGTGAGGCTGTGCCAGGGGTCAGGGCATTCCTGCTCCAGCTTGGCAGGCTGGTCTGTGGCAGAGATGCTTCCTGGCTATGCTGCCCTGGCACAGCTCTTACTCCTTCCCCAAACTGTGTCTAGTTGGTACCAATGTAGACAAAGCCTGAGGGAGGGTCTTATGATGCTGGTGGGGAGGAGGGTGTGTGTGTGTGTCTGTGTGTGGTGTGTGTGTGTGTGTGAACAGAGCAGTCCACCCAAGTTCAGGAAACAGGTTGATGTTCTGTGTGGTTTAGCCCTGGTGCTGGGCAGGTGTGAGCCAGACTCAGCTTTCTGGGCCCCAAACAGATGCAGTCTGGTGGGGCAGAAATGAGACATCAAACAAAGCCCAAGGAGCAGCCTCGCTTTCCCGACTTTCCCCGGGCCAAGCTCTCAGCAGGCACGTGTGCTTGAAACCTGATCGCTAAAGCAGTACCTGAGGAAGTCACAGCAGTGACGGCCTGGGTAATACTGCATCGTCAGGACTGTCCTCGCCGCTGCACCGAGGAAGGGGAGGCAGGTGGGCGGAGGGTCCCCTACTGAGTGGTGGAGGAGGGGGTGGGGCAGACCCTTTGGGAAAGGGGGCTTAACCAATGGAGCCTCATGATGCACCAGGGCCTTCAGAGCCTCAACAGGTTTGTGCAAACCAGAGGGAGAGCTCTGGACCCCACAGTAGGGTCAGTCTTCGCTTCTTTTCTTTTTTTGCATTTTTGGGAAGAACTGGAGGGCAGAAAGCACAGGGCATGCTGAGGCTGGAATAAGCTCCAGGAAGTGGGTGTTGGAGCTGATTGGAGGAGCCCCTGGTGACCGTGGGGATGGCTGTTCAGAGTGGGGAGGAGACCCACGCTGGTGAGACTCAGGGACCCAAGGGTCAGGGCAGTAACCAGCCCCTGGCTCTTTTTTCCCCTTAATTTATTTATTTTTAGTTGGAGAATAATTGTTTTACAATATTGTGTTAGTTTCTGCCATGCATCAACATGAATCAGCCATAGGTATACATATGGTTCCTCCCTCTTGTAACTCCTTCCCACTTCCCACCCCGTCCCAGCCGTCTAGGTTGTTGCAGAGTCCTAGTTTGAGTTCCCTGAGTCATAGAGCTAACTCACTGGCTGTCTGTTTTACATATGGTAGTGCATATGTTTCTATGCTACTCTCTCCATTCATCCCACCCTCTCCTTCCCCATGCACAGAGTCCATAAGTCTGTTCTCTGCATCTGTGTCTCCATTGCTGCACTGCAAACAGATTCATCAGTACCATCTTTCTAGATTTCAAATACATGTGTTCATATATGATATTTGTTTTTCTCTTTCTGACTTACTTCACTCTGTATAATAGACTCTAGGTTCATCCAGCTCATTAGAACTGACTCAAATGTTTCCCTTTTATGGCTGAGTAATATTTCATTGTGTATATGTACCACAGCTTCTTTATCGATTCATCTGTCGATGGACATCTACATTGCTTCCATGTCCTATCTATTGTCAATAATGCTGCAGTGAACATTGGGATACATGTGTCTTTTTCAATTATTTTTTTCCTCAGGGTATATGCCCAGTAGTGGGATTGTGGATCATATGGTAGTTTTATTCCTAGTTTTTTAAGGAATCTTCTAACACACACACACACACACACACACACACACACACACACACGGTTCTCCATAATGGCTGTATCAATTTACATTTCCACTAACAGTGCAAAAGGGCTCCCTTTTCTCCATACCCTCTCCAGCATTTATTGTTTGTATATATTTTTTAAATCATGGTCATTATGACAGGTGTGAGGTATATCTCATTGCATATTTTATTTGCATTCTCAATAATGCCTGGCTCTTTCTTTTCTTGGCCCTGCTTCTCATTTCCTTGTCATGGCCAGAGCCTGACTCAACAATGTCCTGAGGGTGGAGGGAAGAAGTAAGTCTGCTACAAGCCAGGAGAAGGGGGAGAGCACTGCAGGAAAAGAGGAGGATCTGACCCTGTCGGGCTCAGATCTGGGACTCCCAGTTCCCTGAGGCTCAGGCCACTTGACTCTGACAGCGACGGCCCGGGAGCCTGAGCGGTGGTTGGTCTCAGGGCACCTAGGCGACGAGGGTTTGCCAGCATCTTCGAGGGAGGACAGACAGCTCAGGGGCTCCCACAGCCTGGAGGCAGCCCTGGCTAGAGGGGGTGCCGAATGTCTGGGACACAGTGAGGGGACCCAGAGCAGCGCGACCTGCCGCTCTGCCTTTCCGTGGCTGTGCATCCGTCTTCCTCTCTGGGGAGCTCCGTCACCGTGGAAACCCTCCTGGCTCCTCTTTGTCAGGACGCCTGCGTCTGTCTCTTTGAGCGGCATCTTCCAGACATCAGGTGATTCCTGGCGGGCTGACGTCCCCCGCTGTCCTTCTCTGCACTCTCCTGCATCCCACCAGCTGTCCCACCACAGACTCCCGGCTGTGGGCCCACTGGGTTTCCAAGAAGACACGGAGCAAAGGGGTCTCCCTGTCCTGGTGGGGGTCACGGTTACAATGTTCCGAGGCCTTTGTACCCACAGGCGGCCAGGTGCTGGCTGCTATAGCCGGGGTCCAATGTGCGCTTGTCGTCTGCTCTGGGACCCGTCCTTTCCAGGAGAGCTCTGCTCCTTCTGGAAGCCGCACTCTCAGGGTGGCGTCTGCCCCCTTCATCCACTGAGTGAGGTCTGAATGTGTCCCTTGTCACAGGGGACACGGCTGACCAGAGACCCTCTCCCCACAGAGCCAGTGACTGTACGCTCCCGGCCTTGGCACACCCCTGACCCCCTCCTCTGTACCCTCAGCCCCAGCCCTGCCAAGCTGCTGCCATCTGATGCCCATGCGGAGAGGGACTCAAGGCTGGCTGACTGGGAGAAACTGAACTTCTGAGGGGGTGGGTAGGAGGGGCAGACAGTTGTTTCTGAACTCAGGACTTTCCAAGCAAACTTTCGGTTTGGCGTGCCTTCACACATTCTTTCTTCCTAAAGATTTTGTTAAAAAAAAATTATCTGGTGATACTTGTTCAAGAATGGTCAGACAGACTTCATTCAAGAGGGTCGGGAGCGTGAGATAGGTGTAGGGACCTGCAGTGGTGTTTTGCAGTAGGAGAGAGATTGGAGAAGGAAATAGAAACCCACTCCAGTATTCTTGCCTGGGAAATCCCATGGACACAGGAATCTGGAGGGCTACAGTCCACGGGGTTGCAAAGAGTCAGACATGGCTGAGTGACTAAACAACTGAATACAGCATGAACAAGTGGGGATTTATAACCAAGGAGCAGGGTGGACAAAAGTCACTACGAGGAGATATCCAGATGCCCCAGTGAAGCCTGCCCTCTGCGCCCCGGAGCCATCAGGCAGAATTCCTGATTCTTTTCATTGTCATTGCTCAGGATGGGTCTGTCCACCCAGATTCTCTGCTGGGCCCATGTTGCCCTCAGCCTCACCATCGCTGCTCCACCTAACAGCTGGGAAGGAGGATGGGCGTGGTTGTTAGGCTTTCTCGTGGCCCTGAGACCCAGTCTGGAAGGCTCTCTCTCTCAGGTCTGTGCTTCCCAAGGCAGAGCTGACTTGTAGCTGCTGAGCCCCTGTTCAAAGTGCTGGGCTTGGTGGAGCCAGAGGGCGGATTTCCCAGCTGGCAGCTGATGGTGGCACTGTTGGTTCATGCCAGGCACCACAGCAGTCAGCTCTGCTAGCCTCGGGAGGCCAGGGAGGAAGGGATGGAGGGAGGGGAGCCCTGCGCGCAGCCAGCCCTCTCCCTTCCCCCTAGAGGGTTTCCTGGCCTGAGTCCATTGCCGAGTATTGTCAAGGTCCCCAGCCTTCCTCGGTGGCAGTGAGGATGGTGACTGGACAGTGAGCAGCGGGATGGAGCAGGTCCGGCCGAGGGAACCCACAGCTTCCGCTCTGTCCACCCCTAGCCTCCAGGCTCACAGGCCCGAGCACCTTCTCTCCAGACTTGGGGCCCTGCTTCTGCTGGCTTCCTGGCAGCCTGGGGACACTTCTTTATAATTGGGGAGGTCTTCTACAGGGGGTTTGCTTATGGTTGGGAGAGCAGCCAGGCTCAGCGGTTGGGGTCTGACTGTTGGGCTGGCCCCACAACTTGCCCCTCCCAGAGACGGTACCTGCAGTTGGCAGGAAAAGACCTTTCCTGGCCTGCCTCCTGCCAGGGCCTTCCTGGCACCCCAGGGACCTCTCAGCCTTCCTTAGAAGCAGAACTGGGTGCCCTGTTGGCCACAAACCTGACATCCTTCCAGATGTCTGACCTACATGGGAACTTTTTCTAAGTTGAAAGAATTCAGCTGATACAAATGGAGGTCCTCCAGGAGCCCAGTACCATGTTGGCACTCAACTTATTGCGGAGAGGGTCTCCTTCCTGCCCAGGGCTCTGAGACTGAGTGCTTGACTGCTCATTAGGAGCTGGGAGGTGGGGCTTGGGCCTATGTATGGATGCAGGACACACATATTGTGTATTGGTGTATTGGACCTTGGACCAATAATTTTTCTTTCTAGGCCTTAGTCTGATCATCTGGAAAATGGAAGAATTGGATGAGATTCAGTTCCTTTCCACTCTGGTGTTGGGAGAGATTCTTTTCAGCCCTGGGTTCAGGCTTTTGTTCCCTTTGTTGAGTTACCCTTGTAGGCCTTCTGCTTTACATGTCCCCTAACTCTTCCTTGTCATTTTGGCCTAAGAGCCCCTCCCTGTCCCTGGGACCTTGTCTCTTTCCCTGGGACCTTGTCTCTTACCCTGTTTCATCATCATGATTAACATCATCACCATCCTCACCATCATCCTCACCATCATCAGTGTCATCAACATCACTGTCATTGTCACCATGATCATGATGATAAATAGCAGCAGAAACAGCATCACCACCATGATTATCATCATCACCATCTTCACCACTACCATCATTATTAGCATCATCACCATCATCAGGATCATCACCATTATTATCATCACCATCATAATCATCATATCATCAGCATCAGCATCACCATCACCACCACCACCATCATCACCATCACCACCACTACCATCATCACCACTATCTTCATTCCAGCCTAAGGGCTCATTTGGTGGTTAAAGTCTCAGGTTCTGGAATCAGCCTACCCTGGTCTCATTTCTGGCTCTGCTATTTGGAAACTTGACCTAAAGCAGAACCCAACTCTCTTCACTTTACCCTCTTATAAATTGGGGCTGATGCCATGGACCAGAGAAGGTGAGAGGTGTCAGGTACTTATTACCAGGCCTGGACACAGAGCGGCAGTTCATTCTTCTTATTAAAATGATCCTCAACAGTCCTGTGAGAACAGGCAAGGTGGCTCATGGAGGTTGAGACATTGACCTCAGGCACAGCCATCACATTCCGGAGCTGGGGTCAGAATTCAGACACATCAGTCTTCAAACTATGCTTGTCACCATGGAGCCTGTCCCTCTCCTCTCGGGGACTGCTGCTCTGAGTGTTTCAGACAGACACCTGCATATCTGTGCTTTGAAACTTCATGTCTTGAGAAAGCAGAGATATTCTGATGGGACAGAGGACCATAAAGTTCCTCTGGGACAAGCTGGCTCAGTGGAAAGTGTGTGGATGGCTTGTTTCGGGGGCAGTGATGGGGCTGGTAGGAGAGGCGGAAAACAAGGGGCAACCTTTCCCTGTCCCTCTTCCACCCTGGTCTCACTCACCTACCAGAGATGGGACAGATGAGGAGGAGATGGACTCTTCTATTTTTGGCCATATCACTTTCCCTGTTGGTTTCCAGGGAAGCAGAGGGAGCAATCAGTAGTAGCGACAGATGCCTGCACTGAAGTTTTGAAGAACTCAGAGATGCTTAAGCTTTTTGGGGGTCACGACCTCTTTGAGATGATGAAAGCTCTGGTAGCCAGCCTCCATGTGGACCTCCCGACATTCATGCCCTGTGTGTTCCCCTCTCACACTGACTAGAGCCATCCTGTGTAGACAATAGGATATTGTTGAAGTGAGAGTGCGGCTTCTGAGGTTAGGTCATAAAAGTCATTCTGACTTCTGCCCTGCTCTCTCTCTCTTTTTAAAATTTATTTATTTATTCAGCTGCACCAGGTCTTGGTTGCGGCAGGAAGGCTCTTCGATCTTTCCTTATGGCATGTGAGATCTTCAGTTGCAGCAACTGTATGAGACCTCGTTCCCTGACCAGGGATTGAACCTGGGCCCCTTGCAGTGGGAGCCCAGAGTATTAGCCTTGGACCACCAGAGAAGCCCCTGCCCCGTTCTCTCTTGGATCCCTTGCTCTGGGAGAGGCCAGCTGCCATGCTGGGAAGATGCTCAAGCAGTCGTATGGAGAAGTCCCTATGGTGCAAAACAATGTCAGTTAGGACTGGAGGCCTCCTGCTAACAGCCAGGTGAGCGAACCATCTTGGAAGGGTCCTCAGCCCTGGGAAAGCCTTCAGAGTCTGCCTCTCCAGCTGACCACTTCATCTCATGAGAGATTCTGAGCCAGAACCACCCAAGGTAAGCCACCCTCTGATTCTTGACCCACAGAAACTGTGAGATAATAAATGTTTTTTGCTGTTAGGCTTAGATGATGCATTAGGTAGCAATAGATAACTAATACAAGGTTCTCTGGTGGCTCAGTGGTAAAGAATCTGCTGGCCAATGTAGGAGACGTGGTTTGACCCCAGAGTTGGGAAGATCCCCTGGAGAAGGAAATGGCAACCCACTCCAGTATTCTTACCTGGGAAATCCCATGGACAGAGGAGCCTGATGGGCTACGGTCTATGAAGCTGCAAAAAAGTCAGACACGACTTAGTGACTAAACAACAAAAACAACAAAGATAACCAGTACATATGGACTCCTGTCCCAGAAACATACTTAGACCCATTTTTTTCCCAACACTTCCAGACATTCAAGGAGCTTCTGATATACAGGAAGATCAGGTTAAAACTCGGCTCTATTTATGTCTCCTCCAGTCATGGAAACAGACATAGAGGCCTAGGGTTTCTTCACGGCATGGTGGCTGGGTTCCCAGGGCAAGTTCCCAGAAGGACAAAAACAATTGGCTCTGCATGTGTCAGTCACTCAGGAAGCCTGTGATGTACATGGCCAAAATAACACTTGCTCCTAAGTAGTTTAAACACCTCTGGAGTAGTCCTATCTGGGTATTTGCTGGATGGGCTGGAGTAGGGATAATAAAGCCTTTTCTTTTTTTAAAGTATTTATTTTATTTTTTGATCTGGACCATCCTTTCAAAGTCTTTATTGAACTGCCACAGCATTGCCTCTGTTCCATGCCTTTTTTTTTTTTTTTTTGACTGTGAGGCACCTAGGACCCCTAGGTCTCCGATCAGGGATTGAACCCATACCTCCTGCACTGGAAGGTGAAGTCTTAACCGCTGGGTTGCTAGGGCAGTCTCTAAAAACCTTTTCATCTCTCCTGAATAAAACATTTTGAGCTTGAAGTGTCTCAAGTCACAGTCAGCAGAGTGGACGTAACACCA
Organism: Odocoileus hemionus; assembly: GCA_020976825.1. Lineage (NCBI taxonomy): Eukaryota > Metazoa > Chordata > Mammalia > Artiodactyla > Cervidae > Odocoileus > Odocoileus hemionus. The sequence continues at coordinate 45,517 of JAJLRB010005240.1, read as the reverse complement.
GGACCACCATGATCACATGTCCTCCCAGCTGTTACCTCCACCATCAACATCACCACCATCATTGCTCACCATGGCCACTGTATTACTACCACCCTCTTGCAGTCATCAGTCCCATCACCAGCACTCTCTCACCCACCACACCCCTGGCACCTACCCCTAACCATGCCAAATCACCACCATGACCACTGCCACTCTCTGTAGATAGGATTTCTCTGAGCTTCAAATGGCACAAAAGTTCTCTGTGATTAACAAAAGGTGATGTAACTTGGAGATGGTGGCTCAGTCATGTCTGACTATTTGTACCCCATGGACTGTAGCCCGCCAGGCTCCTCTGTCCCTGAAATTCTCCAGGCAAGAATACTGGACTGGCTCCCCCTCTCTAGGGGATCTTCCTGACCCAGGGATCAAACTCTGTTCTCCTGCGTTGCATGCAGATTCTTTACGGTCTGAGCCACCAGGTAGGCCCAGCTTTTATGATAAAGGGGATCTACTGAAGAGGATGGGTTGGATGAGAGTGAGGGTGTGGCTACATGCTCAGCCACACCCAGTCTTGGAAGAGGGGGAGAGATGGAGGCCTACCTCCTAGCAGGTCAGGACAGGCATCTTGGCCTGGAAGAATAAGGTGCTTTCTTCTTCCTGCTGGGGAACCAGGAGCCCATCTGCAGCTTTTATTTAATGCCATTTTAACAGCTGAGTGGGCTCTGCAGTGTTCATTTCAAGCAGCTGAACACTGTAGAGTTATCAGGTTTTGTAAACAATGGAGAGTTTTCCATACAGCTGGTTAAAGGGCTGGGACTTGGCACGGAGTTGAGCTTGGCTGTATATGCCACAGAGGGCTCCGACTCTGGTTGGCCTCCAGCCTGATTTGTTCTTTGGGATTCCTGTCCTGCCCTCATTGCTCTGCCCCTGCTTCCTAGAACCTGATGATCTGGCTTCCTGCAACTGAAGGAGCCCTGGTCCAACACAGCCAGTGAGGTGCACGGCTATCTTTGTTCTGGTCTGGCATCTATTCTCCTTCTTCTGTTTTTATTTTAACTTGGGATTATGCCTTCATGTGGGGCTTTCCAGGTGGCAGTAGTGGTAAAGAACCCACCGGCCAATGCAGGAGAAGAGAGATGCAGGTTCGATCCCTGGGTTGGGAAGATCCCCTGGAGGAGGGCACCGCAACCCACTCCAGTATCCTTGCCTGGAGAATCCCAGGGACAGAGGAGCCTGGCAGGTTACAGTCCACAGGGTCACAAAGAGTTGGACACGACCGCAGCTACTTAGCACACATGCATGCTTTCCTTCACTCTGTCCATTCTGGGTCACATGGTCAGGACACCTCCTCCCTGCCTCATGACCTTGTTCTGGAAGTAAGAACGGCACCCAGACCTAGCCGCTGAGAGTTTTCCTTCAGGTTCCCCAAAGGACTGGATGCTCGACCCAGGCTGACTCCAGCAAGCTGATTTGAGGAGCTTCAGCCCTGGGACTTTTGCTAGACTTGTTTGGAAAGAGGAAATGTTGTTCCGATCTTGAAGCTGGGGAAGGATAGGCTCACAGCGTCAAGGACAGTCTCTAGGAGTCAGCCTGCTGGGAATGAAGTCAGCAGGAGGAGAGCAGAGCCAAAGGACGCAGAGAGAAACTGAGTCCCGATGACACTGTTGGAGTCGTCTTAGCATATCCTGCGACTGTCACTAACGCGAGCCAACAATGTCCCCTGGGTTGGTAGAACAAGTCTGGATTGTGTTTCCATCTAATTGAAACAGTCCTTAATGTAGCCAAGATCCCTGGTCTGAAGAAAATCTCATCTGAAGAAGGGCCCCTAGGCTCTCTGTGTTCCCAGGGATGTCAGAATAGCTTCTGTCATGGACCATGAGTGCTAGTATTTTCCTTCCATCCCTGGCACCATCCGTTCCCTGGCACCTGGGCTCCTGCCGGCCTTGTTGACTCTCTAGGCAGGGCCAGGGGAGGTGACAGTGACTCAGTGTACAGTGAGGCCTGGGTGGGCCAGGGGTGAGAGTGGGGGCAGAACACTCGATTTGCTTTGTACGTTTTGTTTGGTGGACTTTCCAAGGACCTTCTGAGGACTTCAAGCCTGTTTCCTCAGATAATGCTGAGAAAACTGTTCTGAAGGGGCAAGAGAGGTGGGGAACCAGGATATATAGGAGTTTTTACAACAAAGACTAGGTAGTGGAACATCAAAGGATTACTATTAATAAAAGAAAACCAGGGACTTCCCTGTTGGTCCAGTGGCTGACTGTGGACTGTCCAATTGTCTGGACAGTGGCTGTCCAGTTGGTTGGTGGCTGACCAACCAACTTCCTGGTTGGTCCTGTGCTCCCAGTGCAGGGGGTTCAATCCATTATCAAGGAACTAGATCCCACAGGCTGCAACTCAGAGTTCACATGCCATAACTGAGACCTGGTGCAGGCAAAATAAACAAATATTAAAAAAAGAAAGCTAGGTATCTCAAGTTAAGGAATTTTGCACTTCTCTATGTACAGGGCTTTCCTGGTGGCTCAGATGGTAAAGAATCTGCCTGCAATGAAGGAGACCTGTGTTCGATCCCTGGGTTGGGAAGATCCCTTGGAGAAGGGCATGGCAATGCACTCCAGTTTTCTTGCCTGGAGAATCCCAGTGGACAGAGGAGCCTAGTGGGCTACAGTCCATGAGGTCACAAAGAGCTGGATACGACTGAGCGACTAAGCACAAAACATGTACAGGAAGATGCAAAAGTCTGGGTTTACTGAAATCCTTCCCTTTGTGTGCATCTCAGCTACATGGGGCCAACGTCTTGTGCCTTCTTAAGTCTCCTCTGGCTGCACTACTGGTGGGGGCGGGGCTACAGTGGTCAACTGCTAGATGGCAGGTATTGTTTCCATCCTGAGTTCCCACAGGACTCACCATCTGGGTGGCTGTAATGTGAGGGCTTGATGGCTGCAGCATCCTTTGTTTACTGATACGGCAGCAGTATTTTAGTTTTCATCAGGAAGTTGGTCCCTCCTTGCAAGATTGCCTCCTGCTGATGGTAGATACTGCACCTGGAGCCTGGGCTACAAGGAATCCTGAGAGACGTAGTTTTACCTTTCAGCCTCTGCAGGACCAGGTGGTCTCTAGAAGGAGATAGAAGCAGACACCAGCAGGCCAGTGCACAGGTCCTCGCAGACCACCCTTTGAAGCCACTATTCCCCATCCCTACTGCTTCCCAAGCTTCAACTCCTAAACATCCCTCATAAAACTGCAACTGTCCTCAGTCTGGAAAGGAGAGACCAGACCCCAGCCATCACCCAAAGCTAAAATCAGCCACCTATGACACATTGGTTCACAGGAGTAGGGCAAAGGGAGGGGAAAAAGGAAATCCAGGACACATGCCTTGTTTATGCAACCAGCCCAGGGGCCACATAGGTGATGTTCATAACTTTTTCCTAATGCTTATTCCATGTTCTTTGTCCTCAGCATCTCAGAGGAGTTGGGTTCTTAACCTGAAGGATTCACATGGGGTCTGGGCTCTTTGTGGTCCTACCAGTATGGGGTTACTCCATCACCTCCATCCCAAGGTGCTGCAATAACAGGAAGCATTCCCTGAAATCATGTGGGGCCCAGAATAGTCACTCTGCCCCTGTTGAGGGAAGCTGCCCTATTTCCCCCTGATATTCAGGATTAATTAATGCAGCCAAATTGTTCTCTGTGGATCCAGTGGCACAATTAGCCCCACACGGCCAGGTGGTAATTTCACTTTGTTATTCCACTGATGGGTCCTCTGGGTATGTCTTCTCTTGGGCACTAGAACCCTAAAACCGCAGAGTTGAAGGATTTGGAGAAGGGAAGCTAGAATGTAACCTATTTGCAATGAGTCACTGAGTGCACACCTCCCTTGTCTGGCTGACCCAGATGTCCTGCCTATGGGAGGAAGAGCATCATGTGAAGTTTGCTCGTTCAGAGTATGCACTGCACTGGATAAGACAGCCAGCAGCCTCACACATCATTGGCTTCTACCTATAACTAAGTCTTTCCAGGATCTTTCTACCATGTTCCACTGTTCTTGAGTGCCAAGTGCTTCTGGGTGATGGATGCAGGGAAAGAGCAGTGGATTCCATGTGTCACACCACTGGCTTCCTTCTCTGTCTGTGAAATGAGTTCCTTTGCTAGGGACAATCCTGTGTGAGATGCTGTGGAAGGCAGTCACCAATCCAAAGAGTGGCAGAGAAAGCAAACCTATATTTTGGATAAATGCCTGTTCTAGCGGGGCCAACTGGTCTACCCGCCTTTGCTGCAAAGGGCCTGGCTCTCCTGGGGTGTGTGCACCTGTGGGGCTCGGTTGCTATGTCTGCTGCACCTGGGAGGGTGGAGCTACCTCAGGGAGGGGAGCGCAGGGCACTGAGCTCCTGCTGTAATCTTCAACCCTGCCTCCGTGAGCCCACTGAGCAGGTATAGGATGGCTGGGGAAAGAGGCTTACAGTGGGTCAGCTTGTCCATCTGCTACGAGGGCCTCCTCTGCTATGGTGACCAGACAGCCTATCACTCTGGGTCATTCTGAGAGGCTGCCCCCTGACCCCACATCTCCTCCAACCTTGTTCTTCACAGGCCTTGACCACATGGCCAAATCTTCTGGCAGTCCTCATGTTCACTGGGCAGATCTCTCATCGCTCCTTCCAGGACCCACGGGAAAATCACTGTGTTGTTGGGGTTCCCACCCCTGGGAAGGTTTCCCTTTTCCACTCGACCTCAGGTTGGAGCTGTGGTGTGGTGGCATCTGCTCGTGGCTGATGCCAGGGAGATTCACACAGAGCCTGCAAGCCACGCTTGAGTTCTTTGTTCCTCAGTCAGCCAGTTACAGGGTGATCCCTGGGACAATGGAGGTGGGTGGAGACAGAGGTGGCTGAAATGCTGGAGGAGGTGAATGGAGTGTGCGTCACTCCCTGGTACAATTTCTTGTGTTTCCAGGGCCTGCTTGCCCTGCTCTCCTGTATATGCCTTAGGTGGGGGTTGCCACTTGGCTTGGCCCAGGACGTGGCCTGGTGGACCGGGTGCCCTCCAGTCATGTAGGGTCCCTTGGTGCTCCTTAGGGGCCCGGGACTAGAAGTACAGTGTCCATTAGGTCTGAGAGCAACTGGTGAACTGTGTCTCTAAAGGAAATGGCTGCTCGATGCAGAGGCTGTGACTTTGATTCAAAACCCCGGGGACCGGGCGCTCTGATTCTCCACACAGTCTCCCATTTGCCACCCACACTTGGAGCCCTGCTGGATCTTAAGGACCATAAGTGCCAAGAGGCAAAGCTGCTTGTGCTGCAGTCAAGACCAGCCAACCAGCCTCCTGCTGCTCTGGGCCCCGCTCAGAGAGGGGGGAATGAAAGTCTCTTTGCTCAAGGTATGGGCACCTAGTGACCTTTTTTCAGTGATGATTTGAAAGGTGTGGCAACCTTTCCCCCCTCCCCCCACCTTTGGAGGGGATAACCAAACACAACCTAGATCAGGTCCCTGATCTAGAGAAATTTTCCAGAAGTTGGTCTCCTCCCTTCTGGCTCACCTGGGTGTAAGCAAGGTTTCAGAGTGTCTGCCCAGGAGTTTTTCCCCCAAGATCCTGTCCCCTCAGGGTCATCAGTGTAGTGGACCAGCATGGTGTCCTGTGGGATGCGGGGGAGATGAAGGCACCCAGCCATGAAATTAGGACTCCGAGACAGAGACCTGACACTGCTCTGTATATGACAATGGGATGGCATGGCCGCCTTTGTCAAGGTTCAGAGGAGAAAAACACCTGACACATCAATAGCCAAGTGTCAGGTGTTCCATCCAGGAAACCACATCTGGGGCAGCGACTCTGATGGAGTCACCAGTTGAGTAACTGTGAAGATGCCTAGTCACAAGCCAGGACCTGCACATCTTCTGTGTGGGTCCAGTAGGTCCAGTAGGGATGTGGGAAGACTCTTGAGTCTCGATGGGACCCAACACTTGAATCTCCCCCAGGGAGGCATGGGTGCTTTCATTTCCTATTTTGATAGGAAAGGATGGAGTTCTCCTTGCCCCTCCCACCATAATAACTCTCACTACACAGGTTGGGTCCAGTGCAGGATTGTGCCAGCTCAAAGCTTGTGTCTTCCAACCATATATTTGGGAAGTACAGAAATAAACTACTGGCTTCACCGTGTGAAGACTCAGGCTCATGCTCCAGCCTGATCTGACCTCCGCAAGTTCCAGCTCTGACCGAGGCCACAGTAGATGGAAGATATCAGGGATTAGCATCAACTCAAAGACAAAGTCCAACAGTCCTCAGAGGTTTGGGTGTTCTGTCCCCCTGTGGGCAGTACACTGGGCAGTGTCTGCAGGTCCCTTTGTGGAAGGCTGGGAGGAGGGCTGACAGCATCACATTCAGTGCTTTGCGAGGTTGTTTAGTTGCTCAGTTGTGTCCAACTCTCTGTGGCCGCATGGACTGTAGCCAGCCAGGCTTCTCTATCCGTGGGATTTTCCAGGCAAGAATACTGGAGTGAGTTGCTATTTCCTCCTCTAGGGGATCTTTTGGACCCGGGTATTGAACCAGTGTCTTCTGTGTTTACTGCATTGCAGGCAGATTTTTTACCCACTGAGCCATCAGGGAAGCCCAAGTGTTGAGGCAGGTTGTTGGCAGAACTGGCGGATATTAATCCTTGTGTCCACACCCCTATGTTATGTGACTGCAGCTCCTCCCACCAAGAGGTGGAGTATATTTCTCCCTGAATCTGAATGTCCTTGTGACTTGCTTTGATGAAAAGAATGAAGTGTTTAGATGACATCTGTTAGTTCCAAACCAAGGCTTCTGAAGGTTTTGCCTGCCTCCATTCTTTCTCTTGGGACCCTGCTCCTCCATACTGATAGCTTACGGTGAATGATGTCAGATTCGTGATCTCCAAAGAAGAAGATTTAGCTTCAGGACCAGGGACCAGGCTTGATCACTCAAGAGCTTTTGTGTAACAGAGTTTTATTAAAGTGAAAAAGGGACAGAGAAAGCTTCTGACAAGACATCAGAAGAGGGATGGAGAATGCCTCCCTATCTAGTCTTATCAAGGCCTTATATACTTTTTTCAGACCCACTCCCACAACATACATCTTAAATTAACAAGACTAGAATGAACAATAGAAAGATCTTACCAGGCCCACTCCTGTAATATACATTTTAAGATGACAGGAGTAGTCAGAAGGTTCTTGTTAAGGAGAAACATGTCCTCGAGCAAGATACCTTGTTATATTGGCTAAGACAAAGCAACTCCTTGAGAGCCCTAGATCCCTTTTTCCTCCTCGGGAACCCTGGACTTCTTATCAACCTACCTAGGAATTGACTCTCTCAATATGAGCAAACCCATGCTAGTTTAATGACGGATGTGAGACCACATGGGCACAGACGAGCCAGCCCCTCTGAGGCTCCAAACCATGGGAGAGGCCAGCCAGGCTGAACGGAGCTTGATTAGTCAAGCAGAACTTCCCAGCTGATGTGAAGACCCATGAGTGACAATGAATGTTCAAGTCACTAGGTTTTGGAGCAGTCTGTTACACACCAAGGGCTAGCTGATACAGGTGGCTTTAGTTTCAGTTCAGTCGCTCAGTTGTGTCCGACTCTTTGCAACCCCATGGACTGCAGCACACCAGGCCTCCCTGTCCATCACCAACTCCTGGAGTTTACTCAAACTCATGTCCATTGAGTTGGTGATGCCATCCAACCATCTCATCCTCTGTTGTCCCCTTCTCTTCCCGCCTTTAATCTTTTCCAGCAGCAGGGTCTTTTCAAATGAGTCAGTTCTTTGCATCAGGTGGCCAAAGTATTGGAGTTTCAGCTTCAGCATCAGTCCTTCCAATGAATATTCAGGACTGATTTCCTTTAGGATGGACTGGTTGGATCTCCTTGCAGTCCAAGGGACTCTCAAGAGTCTTCTCCAACACCGCAGTTCAAAAGCACTAATTCTTTAGTGCTCAGCTTTTTTTATAGTCCAACTCTCACATCCATACATGACTACTGGAAAAACCATAGCTTTGACTAGATGGACCTTTGTTGGCAAAAGAATGTCTCTGCTTTTTAATAAGCTGTCTAGGTTGGTCATAACTTCTCTTCCAAGGAGTAAGCGTCTTTTAATTTCATGGCTGCAGTCACCATCTGCAGTGATTTTGGAGCCCCCAAAATAAAGTCTGTCTCAGTTTCCATTGTTTCCCCATCTATTTTCCATGAAGTGATGGGACCAGATGCCATGATCTTAGTTCTTTGAATGTTGAGTTTTAAGCCAACTTTTTCACTCTCCTCTTTCACTTTCATCAAGAGGCTCTTTAGTTCTTTGCTGTCTTCCATGAGGGTAGTGTCATCTGCATATTTGAGGTTATTGATATTTCTCCCAGGAATCTTGATTTCAGCTTGTGCTTCATCCAACTTGGCATTTCTCATGATGTACTGTGTATATAAGTTAAATAAGCAGGGTGACAATATATAGTCTTGACGTACTTCTTTCCTGATTTGGAACCAGTCTGTTGTTCCATGTCCAGTTCTAACTGTCGCTTCTTGAACTGCGTTCGGGTTTCTCAAGATGCAGGTCAGGTGGTTGGGTATTCCCATCTCTTGAAGAATTTTCCAGTTTGTTGTGATACACACAAAGGCTTTGGCATAGCCAATGAAGCAGAAGTAAATGTTTTTCTGACACTCTTTTGTTTTTTCAATGATCCAATGGATATAGGCAATTTGATCTCTGGTTCCACTGCCTTTTCTAAATCCAGCTTGAACATCTGGAAGTTCTCAGTTCATGTACTGTTGAAGCCTGGCTTGGAGAATTTTGAGCATCACTCAGAATTACAGGTGGTGGCCCAGCACTAATCCCAAGCAGAGCCTGGCCTCCTCTTCACTCAAAGGGCTCAGGGTTTGTGAGCCAACTCTGGGAACTGAATGAGGGGCTTGTCTATTGTGGCCCCTTATTAGGTCTCTGTTCACCAGGCCCAGAGAATTTTATTTTTTTGGTTACTCAGGTCAAGCAGGACCATAGCAGGCTGCCCACCTATTTCAGCCCCAGGGGCCCCATGATCAACTGACCTCTATCAAAGAATCTTCTGACCTGAGTCATTCTGATATGCATTCTGATTGTGCTGCCCATAGGTGTCACTGTGCCTCCTGGCCTCTGGGACATCAGTGCTGCTACTCTGAGATACCAGGGTGATTGCTTCTCTCTGTCCACCCTGGAGCCCTCTCCCCACCACTTTATCCTTGAATGCTGGTATGTCTTTTAGCTGTATGTAGTCAGATCAGATAACCAATCCCAGATTTTACTCCCAGTACCAATCTCTGTGAGGCTTATGTCTCAGTGGAAGAAAAAAGATCTATTCCAGTTAGTGTAGTGGAAAGTGATTCATTACAGGGCATTAAGTGGCTCATGGGATCAAGTCTGGGTTTCCAGGAAAGACTTTTAAAGTGATATCACAGAATTGGACCAACCAGCAGGTGAAGGTCAGGAAGCTGCCCTTGGAGGCAGGCCAACCCACCCAACACACAGCTCAGTTCTGAAGGTGAGATTCACAGAAGTGCATCTGATTGGGGGAATCTGCATCTGACACTGATCTCAAGCTGCAAGGGCTTCTGGGAAACGTAGTTTTAGCCCTTCCAGTTCCAGGAAGATGGCAGAAATCGATGGAAAGAGCCAGTACCCAAACCCACACAGCCGGGAAAGCCCTGGATGTTGCACTTTTCTAAAGTGGCATGGATTACAGAGTGGGACAAGGCTGGCCTCTGGAATGGATCCCAGACATCAGTCAGGTTGAGACTGGCTCAAGCATCTCAGTGGCTGCTCACTCTTGGCCACTTGGAGTCCCTCTGGCACATGGCAAACTTCTGTGTTTAAGTTTGCCAAAAGCTCATGGGATAGGGATTGCATTACTTGTATTATGGTAAGTGTGTCTTTTATTTATTTATTTTTTTGCAGAGGAACCCACACTGCCTGGTTTTGAATACCAGTCTGTCTCCTTGGAGGTGTGACTTTGGGCAAATTACTTCCTTTCTGCTTATCATCTATTGAATAGGCAAAATCATATGACACAAGGGCTTATCTGGTGGCTTAGTGGTAAAGAACCCACCTGCCAATGCAGCAGACACAGGTTTGATCCCTGGGTCGGGAAGATCCTCTGGAGAAGGAAATGGCAACCCATTTCAGTATTCTTGCCTGGGAAATCCTGTGGACAGAAGAGCCTGGTGGGCTACAGTTCATGGAATTGCAAGAGTCTGAGACGACTTAGCCCCTAAACAACAACAACAACAGCATGCCACACAGTGTAGGGCTTTTATGAGGACTAAAGTAGATAATGCTTTTAAAGCCTCTAGCACATTGCCTGGTAAAGGGTATGCATTTAATAAGCATTGAATTTTGATTATTATTATTCTACCTGTCCTACAAGTAATGGTCCATATCAATTGTTTGCTGTTTGAAACAGAATTCTTTTACAAATAGATGGTGAGACCATGTTAAAGCTTAATTTAATTCAGTAATGAATGAATTAATGAACCAGCAGGAAGTTAAAAGTAGCTGATTTGAGGAGTACAGCCAGAGCAGGGGTTTATAAGTCAGCTGGGAGAGGCAAGCTGAAACGAACTTGCTAAGTTAGATGCAAAATCGGCTAATAGCCTGGGAGAGAAATAAAAATATAGCCTTTTGGGCCATCTTCTCTACTGGGCCATAAAACCATTATTCCTTGCCAGTTTCTACAGGTTAAAACCCTTAACCTTCCAGGGCTGCAGAACACTGGGCTCTCAAGTCATTGTACAGCATTCAGGAAACAAAGCTACACTCCCCAGAGAGTCTGATGCTCAGGCAGACTTAGAAAATTCTCTAGCTGGATACCGGCAAAGCCAGAGGGCATCCTCTTTCCTTTCCCCATGTTTGGGATACATTTTTATTGTTGTTGTTGTTCAGTTACTCGGTCTTGTCTGATTTTTTCGACCCCATGGACTGTAGCATGCCAGGTTTCCCTGTCCTTCACTATCTAACGGAGTTTGCTCAAAACTCATGTCCATTGAGTCGGTGATGCCATCCAACTAGCCCATCCCCTGCCCTCCCCTTCTCCTTTTGTCTCCAATCTTTCCCAGCATCAGTGTCTTTTATAATGACTCGGCTCTTCATATTAGGTGGCTAAAGTATTGAAGCTTCAGCTTCAGTATCAGTCCTTCCAGTGAATATTCAGGGTTGATTTTCTTTAGGATTGACCTTTTTATTATTAATGTGCATATATGAAGTTCCTATTCATCATAAAGATACAGAGAAAATAAAAACCCAGAAAATGACTGGGTGATTTTGCTGCCTTTGAAAGGAGCTCCTGCCTTGGACTTTCTGAGTCTGCCCTCACCTGGGAGAAAAGGGAGAAACTATTGGGAAGAATACTTCTGTGTGGGTGGGTGTTCTGTGAAGGTCACCCCTGGGCAGAGTGAGTACCCTCTAGTTCTGATGAATCCCTAGTTATAATGGAGCAGATAAAAGGATGTCGGAACTGCTGGTTCTGGTCACTCTGCTGGTGAAAGAAAATCTTGGCAGGTGAAGGTGTGTTTGAATCGCTTCTTTCTTGGTCAGTTTCCTAACCAAGTACAACCTGTTTATGGCACCCCAAGGCCACCTGAACATATTTCGGAGAACTTGCACACCCTTTAACTGAGACACACATGCGTATCTAACTCAGGGATGACTGCTCTGTGTCAGTGATGGGGAGCAGCAGCTGTTAGGATTGATATGTTATTTAGGGAGTCCGAATTCCTGCCTTCTGCTTTAGTCCAGCCCTCTCCTCCCTGTAAAGCCCTAAGGGAGATGCCTGGGGGACGACAAGGGAAGCAAAGTGATGGTTTATTACCAATTGCAGTTCTGGCCCAATTTCCTGGCAGGTCTCTGGCCAGCTGGTCTGAGTGCACACAGTTCCATCCTCTCCCCCACTCCCTAAACCTTTGTCCCAGACCTTGTCACTTGGGTGGGTTGAAAGGCCACATCTGATGCTAGTGGCAAAGAACCTGCCTGCCAATGCAGGAGACTTAAGAGATGCAGGGTCTATTCCTGGTTTGGAAAGATCCCCTGGAGGAGGAAATGGCAACCCACTCTAGTATTCTTGTCTGGAGAATCCCTTGGACAGAGGAGCCTGGTAGGTTACAGTCCATGGGGTCGCAAAGAGTTGGACATAACTGAAGTGACTTAGCACACATGTATCACTTGGAAGAGAAAGCTGAGGTTCATGCTTAGAGAAATATTTATATCTGGAGGTACAAGGCACTTGGGAAAAGGAAGTGTTACAGGTGTTTGGGCTTTGGACTAATCAGACCATAGCTCAATTGGTAAAGAATCTGCCTGTGATGCAGGAGACCCTGGTTTGATTCCTGAGTTGAGAAGATCTGCTGGAGAAGGGATAAGATACCCACTCCAGTATTCTTGGGCTTTCCTTGTGGCTCAGCTGGTAAAGAATCCGCCTGCAATGTGGGAGATTTCGGTTCGATCCCTGGGTTGGGAAGATGCCCTGGAGAAGGGAAAGGCTACCCACTCCAGTATTCTGGCCTGGAGAATTCCATGGACTGTATAGTCCATGGGGTCGCAAAGATTCAGACATGTCTGAGCGACTTTTACCTTTCTAGTCAGACCTACTGTCCTCATTCCCAGGGTAATGGGGGTGGTGATGGGGGTGGTGGTTGGTGGGGGGGCAGCCCAGCCAGGATCCCAGTCATTTCTTACCTTGTCCATAGTTTTGGCTTTGTCTCTTACTGCTTGTACCAAATTACCATGGCTATTCTTTAAATGGATTTGGTTTTTGAGCTAAATACATGTATTGTATTTGGCATGTGTATCATTATCCAACATTAAAGACCAGAATTCACTTTTCCAAAATAGCAGGTGACTGTAAAAAGAGAAGATAAAACAATGCTTTTAAATGTAGCAAATACTGGCTTTTACCCAAGAGAATCTTTGCTTTGGTTTGGTTTTTCTTTCCTTTCCAATCTCCTCCTCCTTGTTCCTATCCTCTTCTCTCCCTGCTCTCTCCATAAGAAGGAAGAGTAGATGGATTAGAGAGAGATGTTAAAAGAGAGATTCTATCAAGCTGAGGCATGGCTCCCTTCCCCACACACTGGGCCTTTGATGCTCACACATAGGCGAACTTTCTCCAGAACCAACAAACAGCAAGGAGGAGAGCATCTCCTAAACTTCTTCTTTCTCCCTCTTCTCCTCCCCACCCACCTTCCTTGGACCCTCTGCACCACTTGGGGTGGCTTAGTTTTAGCTTGTCTGGGAGCTGCTTTTTTCTATCCATCAGGCTGTCCAGGGAGAGGCATGTCTTTGAAGACACCCCTTTCTCAGCTCCACCTCATTGTCTTTCTTGGGAATGGTTCATGCTGATTCTCTCCAGGCATTTAGAGATGAAATTGCAGCCGTCCACATCTCTTTCTCCCTTTCTTGTTCACCATGCACATTTGGGAACTTTTTCACCCTTACAGTCCTCGTTTTCCAGGCTAGAAAGTTGATCCTCAGTGGCCATTTGCAATGTGGGGAGATCATTCTCAAGCAGTCACTAGTGATCACTCTCCTGCTGTGCCAGTCTCTGATCTTAGGGCTTTGCTCTTGTTGTCTGGTTAATTCAATAACCTATAGGGAGGTGTCACCTCCATTTTAGGGATGGAGAAACTGAGGTTTGGGATGTTTAAGTACCTCCACCAAAGGAACACATTTTGTCAGATTTAGAGCCTAGATCAAAACCCAAGACTTTCTCATTCCCAAAGGCTTATTTCTTCCTACAACACTGGTGGATTCTCAAGCTTTGTTGAGTCCTATCAACGCTGGTAGAATGTGTTAATATTCTGCTACCTTGCAGACTCACAGATGTAAACTAATGGTTCCCAGTGGGGAGAGGGAAGAGCAAGATAAAGGTAGGGGATACAGAGGTTGAGCTATTAAATATAAAGGAAATAAGCTACAGGGATACATTGCACAGGGAATATAACCAATATTTTACAATCAGTTTAAATGGAGTATGATCTATAAAAACTGTGAATCCCTATGTTGTACACTAATAACTTGTATAATGTTATGGGGAGGAGCCAAGATGGCGGAGGAATAGGACGGAGAGACCACTTTCTCTCCTACAAATTAATCGAAAGAACATTTGAACGCTGAGCAAATCTCACAAAACAACTTCAGATCGCTAGCAGAGGACATAAGGAGCCCAGAAAAGCAGCCCATTGTCTTCAAAGGGAGGTAGGACAAAATTTAAAAGATAAAAAGGGAGACAAAAGAGCTACGGACGGTCACCCGTCCCGGGAAGGGAGTCTTAATAGAGGAAGTTTCCAATCACCAGGAAACCCTCGCACTGGCGGGACTGGGGGAAGTTTTCGGCAATCTAACTGGGAGGAAATATTAAACAAGGCCCACAGATTACGTGCCTAAAAGCAACTCCCAGCAGAAAAGTACCCCAGACGCCCGCACCCGCCAGCAACAAGCGGGGGCGGAACGGAGAGGAGCGGGCGGCATTGCTTAGGGTAAGGACCGGCCTGAAGACCCTGAGAGCAATCGGAGGGAGCTTCTTTAAGCGGTGGGACAAAATTAACCGGCCGGAACACACTGCCTGCGGTTCGTGAGACAAAGGGACTGAGAAAGTCCTGAAAAGAGCCGGCCCGTCCCCGCTGGAGGTAGGAGGCAGGGGGAAGGGGATAAGGGCAAACTCAGCCCCTGAGAAGCCACCCCCTCCCACACTGCAAACAGGCCCCCGGTTCCTATCTAAAGACTTCCTGAGACCCGACTGGCGGCGCGCGCTGGGGCCGCGGAGGGGAAAAGCGCGGCGTACCGGAGAGATTGCGCCCAAGCCTCTGGCTGCCTGGGCCGCTCGACGCGGAGGGAAAAGGCGCGCCACATCCGGGGAGAGTGGGCCCAAGCCTCTGGCTGCCTGGCTGCCTGGGCCGCTCGACGCGGAGGGAAAAGGCGCGCCACATCCGTGGAGAGTGTGCCCAAGCCTCTGGCTGCCTGGGCCGCTCAGGCCAGGAAAGGCACAAAACGCAGGCGCAACCGAATCCGCGCTTTTGTGGAGTACCGAAAACCGGAACCGCACTCAACGCAGGGCCCGCTCCTTATAGAGCAGCTGGGAGCCTGAGCAGTGTAGACGGGGAAAGCACTGACACCCGTGAGCGGGGCAAACCCAGGGTGGCCGGTGAGTGCTAGCCACACAGAGCGGTATCTGTCTGCAGCGCCCCGCCCTCCCCGTAGCAGGACTAAACTGAACTAGCGAACCTAAATAAGAGATCACCTCCGCCCGCCTGTGTCAGGGCGGAAATTAGACACCTAAGAGAAGCCAAAACAAACAAAGGGAACCGCTTCAGAAAGGACCGGTGCAACAGACTAAAATCCCTGAAGGTAACACCGACTACACCTGAAGGGGCCTATAGATATCTAGAAGTGTAAGCTGGAAAGAGGAGCTATCTGAAATTGAACTGAACCTACACTGACCGCAACAACTCCAGAGGAATTCCTAGATATATATGTTTTTTTTGTTTGTTTGTTTTTTTTTTTTTTTTTTTTAATTTACAAGAAAAAAAATTTTTTTTTCTTTCCTTTTTTTTTTTTTTAGTTTTTATTTTTTCGCTTTTATTATCTTTTAAAATTCCCTATTACTCCCCTATTACTCCTTAACTTTCATTTTCATATAGTTATACGATTTTTTTAATTAGGAAAAAAAAATTTTTTTTTCCCTTTTTCTTTATTTTTTATTTTTTTTTATTTTTTTTCTCTTTTATTTTCTTTTAAAATTCCCTATTACTCCCCCATTACTCCTCAACTTACACGTTCATATATTTTTACGATTTTTTTTTAATCAGGAAAAAAAAATTTTTTTTTCTTTCCTTTTTTATATTTTCTATTTTTTCTCTTTTATTTTCTTTTTAAAATTCCCTATTACTCCCCCATTACTCCTCAACTTTCATTTTCATATATTTTACGATTTTTTTTTAATTAGGAAAAAAAAATTTTTTTTTTTTTTTTCTTGTTTTTGTCTTCTATTTCCTTTTAAAGTCCTCTAATACTCCTCTATTATTCCTTCATTTTCATTTTCATTTCACTATAACCTTGCCCAAAAAAAAAAAAAAAAGAGAGAAACCCTATTTTTAAACCAAACTTCATATACTTTTCTAATTTTTTTGGGTGTTTTTTTTGTTTTTAAATATTGTATTTCAAAGAGTCTAACCTCTACACTAGATTTTTAATCTTTGTTTTTCAGTATGTGATATAAATTTTGGACATTTAAGAAACCAATATTCAGTTCCCATTTCTATTTAGGAGTGTGGTGATTACTCTCCCACTTTTGACTCTCTGATTTCTACCTCAGAACACCTCTATTTCCTCCTTTCCCCTTCTCTTCCCAGTCCAATTCTGTGAATCTTTGTGGGTGTCTGGGCTACAGAGAACACTTTGGGAACAGATAACTGTGTAGATCTGTCTCTCTCCTCTTGAGTCCCCTTTTTCTCCTCCTGCTTACCTCTATCTCCTTCCTCCCTCTCCTATTCTTCATGTAACTATGTGAATCTCTCTGGTTGTCTCTCACAGTGGGGAATCTTTTCACCATTAACCTAGAAGTTTTATTATCAGTGCTGTATAGTTGGAGAAGTCTTGAGACAATTGGAAGAATAAAACTGAAATCCAGAGGCAGGAGACTTAAGCCCAAAACCTGAGAAAACCAGAAAACTCCTGACTACACGGAACATTAAGGAATAAGAGACCATCCAAAAGCCTCCATACCTACACTAAAACCAACCACCACCCAAGAGCCAATAAGCTCTAGTACAAGACATACCACACAAATTCTTTAGCAACGCAGGAACATAGACCTGAGTGTCAACATACAGGCTGTCCAAAGTCACACCTAACACAAAGACCCATCGCAAAACTCATTACTGGACACTCCACTGCACTCCAGAGAGAAGAAATCCAATTCCACGCACCAGAACGCTGACACAAGCCTCCCTAACCAGGAAAACTTGACAAACCAATCGTCCAACCCCACCCACTGGGTGAAACCTCCACAATAAAAAGGAACCACAGACCACAAGAATATAGAAAGCCCACTCCAGACACAGCAATCTAAACAAGATGAAAAGGCAGAGAAATACCCAACGCTAAAGGAACATGAAAAAAGCCCACCAAGCCAAACAAAAGAGGAGGAAATAGGGAATCTACCTGAAAAAGAATTTAGAATAATTATAATAAAAATGATCCAAAATCTTGAAAACAAAATGGAGTTACAAATAAATAGCCTGGAGACAAAGATTGAGAAGATGCAAGAAAGGTTTAACAAGGACCTAGAAGAAAAAAAAAAAAAGTCAATTACAAATTAATAATGAAATAAATGAGATCAAAAACACTCTGGAGGGAACCATGAGTAGAATAACAGAGACAGAAGATAGGATAAGTGAGTTAGAAGATAAAATGGTGGAAATAAATGAAGCAGAGAGGAAAAAAAAAAAAGAATCAAAAGAAATGAGGACAACCTCAGGGACCTCTGGGACAATGTGAAACGCCCCAACATTCGAATCATAGGAGTCCCAGAAGAAGAAGACAAAAAGAAAGGCCATGAGAAGATACTCGAGGAGATAATAGCTGAAAACTTCCCGAAAATGGGGAAGGAAGTAGCCACCCAAGTCCAAGAAACCCAGAGAGTCCCAAACAGGATAAACCCAAGGCGAAACACCCCAAGACACATATTAATCAAATTAACAAAGATCAAGCACAAAGAACAAATATTAAAAGCAGCAAGGGAGAAACAACAAATAACACACAAAGGGATTCCCATAAGGATAACAGCTGATCTATCAATAGAAACCCTTCAGGCCAGAAGGGAATGGCAGGACATACTTAAAGTAATGAAAGAGAATAACCTACAACCTAGATTACTCTACCCAGCAAGGATCTCATTCAGATATGAAGGAGAACTCAAAAGCTTTACAGACAAAGAAAAAGCTGAGAGAATTCAGCACCACCAAACCAGCTCTTCAACAAATACTAAAGGATCTTCTCTAGACAGGAAACACAGAAAGGTGGTGTAAACGTGAACCCCAAACAACAAAATAAATGGCAACGGGACCATACCTATCAATAATTACCTTAAATGTAAATGGGTTGAACGCCCCAACCAAAAGACAAAGGCTGGCTGAATGGATACAAAAGCAAGACCCCTATATATGCTGTCTACAAGAGACCCACCTCAAAGCAAGGGACACATACAGACTAAAAGTGAAGGGCTGGAAAAAAATATTCCACGCAAACGGAGACCAAAAGAAAGCAGGAGTCGCAATACTCATATCAGATAAAATAGACTTTCAAATAAAGGCTGTGAAAAGAGACAAAGATGGACACTACATAATGATCAAAGGATCAATCCAAGAAGAAGATATAACAATTATAAATATATATGCACCCAACATAGGAGCACCACAATATGTAAGGCAAACACTAACGAGTATGAAAGAGGAAATTAATAGCAACACAATAATAGTAGGAGACTTTAATACCCCACTCACAACTATGGATAGATCAACTAAACAGAAAATGAACAAGGAAACACAAACTTTAAAGGACACAATGGACCAGCTAGACCTTATTGACATCTATAGGATGTTTCACCCCAAAACAATCAACTTCACCTTTTTCTCAAGTGCACATGGAACCTTCTCCAGAATAGATCACATCCTGGGCCATAAATCTAGTCTTGGTAAATTCAAAAAAAATTGAAATCATTCCAGTCATCTTTTCTGACCACAGTGCAGTAAGTTAGATCTCAATTACAGGAAAAAAATTATTAAAAATTCAAACATATGGAGGCTAAACAACACGCTTCTGAATAACCAACAAATCATAGAAGAAATAAAAAAAGAAATCAAAATATGCATAGAAATGAATGAAAATGAAAACACAACAACCCAAAACCTATGGGACACTGTAAAAGCAGTGCTAAGGGGGAAGATTCATAGCATTACAGGCCTACCTCAAGAAATAAGAAAAAAGTCAAATAAATAACCTAACTCTACACCTAAAGCAACTAGAGAAGGAAGAAATGAAGAACCCCAGGGTTAGTAGAAGGAAAGAAATCTTAAAAATTAGGGCAGAAATAAATGCAAAAGAAACTAAAGAGACCATAGCAAAAATCAACAAAGCTAAAAGCTGGTTTTTTGAAAAAATAAACAAAATTGACAAACCATTAGCAAGACTCATTAAGAAACAAAGGGAGAAGAACCAAATTAACAAAATTAGAAACGAAAATGGAGAGATCACAACAGACAACACTGAAATACAAAGGATCATAAAGACTACTACCAGCAGCTCTATGCCAATAAAATGGACAACTTGGAAGAAATGGACAAGTTCTTAGAGAAGTATAACTTTCCAAAACTGAATCAGGAAGAATTAGAAGATCTTAACAAACCCATCACAAGCAAGGAAATCGAAACTGTAATCAGAAATCTTCCAGCAAACAAAAGCCCAGGACCAGATGGCTTCACAGCTGAATTCTACCAAAAATTCAGGCAAGAGCTAACACCTATCTTACTCAAACTCTTCCAGAAAATTGCAGAAGAAGGTAAACTTCCAAACTCATTCTATGAGGCCACCATCACCCTAATTCCAAAACCAGACAAAGATGCCACCAAAAAAGAGAACTACAGGCCAATATCACTGATGAACATAGATGCAAAAATCCTTAACAAAATTCTAGCAAACAGAATCCAACAACATATTAAAAAAAAATCATACACCATGACCAAGTGGGCTTTATCCCAGGAATGCAAGGATTCTTTAATATCCGCAAATCAATCAATGTAATACACCACATTAACAAATTGAAAGATAAAAACCATATGATTATCTCAATAGATGCAGAAAAAGCCTTTGACAAAATTCAACATCCATTTATGATTAAAACTCTCCAGAAAGCAGGAATAGAAGGAACATACCTCAACATAATAAAAGCTATATACGACAACCCACAGCAAGCATCACCCTCAATGGTGAAAAATTGAAACCATTTCCCCTGAAATCAGGAACAAGACAAGGGTGCCCACTCTCACCACTACTATTCAACATAGTTTTGGAAGTGCTGGCCACAGCAATCAGGGCAGAAGAAGAAGTAAAAGGAATCCAGATAGGAAAAGAAGAAGTGAAACTCTCGCTGTTTGCAGATGACATGATCCTCTACATAGAAAACCCTAAAGACTCCACCAGAAAATTACTAGAGCTAATCAATGAATACAGTAAAGTTGCAGGATATAAAATTAACACACAGAAATCTCTTGCATTCCTATACACTAACAATGAGAAAACAGAAAGAGAAATTAAGGAATCGATACCATTCACCATTGCAACAAAAAAAGAATAAAATACTTAGGAGTATATCTACCTAAAGAAACAAAAGACCTATACATAGAAAACTATAAAACACTGATGAAAGAAATCAAAGAGGACACAAACAGATGGAGAAATATACCGTGTTCATGGATTGGAAGAATCAATATTGTCAAAATGGCTATTCTACCCAAAGCAATCTATAGATTCAATGCAATCCCTATCAAACTACCAACGGTATTTTTCACAGAACTAGAACAAATAATTTCACAGTTTGTATGGAAATACAAAAAACCTCGAATAGCCAAAGTAACCTTGAGAAAGAAGAATGGAACTGGAGGAATCAACCTGCCTGACTTCGGACTATACTACAAAGCCACAGTCATCAAGACAGTATGGTACTGGCACAAAGACAGAAATATAGATCAATGGAACAAATAGAAAGCCCAGAGATAAATCCACGAACCTATGGTCACCTTATCTTCGACAAAGGAGGCAAGGATATACAATGGAAAAAAGACAACCTCTTTAACAAGTGGTGCTGGGAAAACTGGTCAACCACCTGTAAAAGAATGAAACTAGAACACTTTCTAACACCATACACAAAAATAAACTCAAAATGGATTAAAGATCTAAATGTAAGACCAGAAACTATAAAACTCCTAGAGGAGAACATAGGCAAAACACTCTCCGACATAAATCACAGCAGGATCCTCTATGACCCACACCCCAGAATTTTAGAAACAAAAGCAAAAATAAACAAATGGGACCTAATGAAACTTAAAAGCTTTTGCACAACAAAGGATACTATAAGTAAGGTGAAAAGACAGCCCTCAGATTGGGAGAAAATAATAGCAAATGAAGCAACAGACAAAGGATTAATCTCAAATATATACAAGCAACTCCTCCAGCTCAACTCCAGAAAAATAAATGACCCAATCAAAAAATGGGCCAAAGAACTAAACAGACATTTCTCCAAGGAAGACATATGGATGGCAAAAAAACACATGAAAAGATGCTCAACATCACTCATTATCAGAGAAATGCAAATCAAAACCACAATGAGGTACCATTATACACCAGTCAGGATGGCTGCTATCCAAAAGTCTACAAGCAATAAATGCTGGAGAGGGTGTGGAGAAAAGGGAACCCTCTTACACTGTTGGTGGGAATGCAAATTAGTACAGCCACTATGGAAAACAGTGTGGAGATTCCTTAAAAAGCTGGAAATAGATCTGCCATATGACCCAGCAATACCACTTCTAGGCATACACACTGAGGAAACCAGATCTGAAAGAGACACGTGCACCCCAATGTTCATCGCAGCACTGTTTATAATAGCCAGGTCATGGAAGCAACCTAGATGCCCATCAGCAGACGAATGGATGAGGAAGCTGTGGTACATATACACCATGGAATATTACTCAGCCATCAAAAAGAATTCATTTGAATCAGTTCTAATGAGATGGGTGAAACTGGAACCCATTATACAGAGCGAAGTAAGCCAGAAAGATAAAGACCATTACAGTATACTAACACATATATATGGAATTTAGAAAGATGGTAACGATAACCTTATATGCAAAAAAAGAAAAAAGAGACTCAGATGTATAGAACAGACTTGTGGACTCTGTGGGAGAAGGCGAGGGCGGGATGTTTCAAGAGAACAGCATCAACACATGTATATCTAGGGTGAAACAGATCACCAGCCCAGGTTGGATGCATGAGACAAGTGCTCAGGCCCAGTGCACTGGGAAGACCCAGAGGGATGGGGTGGAGAGGGAGGTGGGAGGGGGGACCGGGATGGGGAATACATGTAAATCCATGGCTAATTCATTTCAATGTATGACAAAAACCACTGCAATGTTGTAAAGTAATTAGCCTCCAACAAATAAAAATAAATGGAAGAAAAAAAAAAAATCCAGTCCCTAGGGATGCGATTCAGAAAGTTGTGTTCTAACCAGTTGCACATATGTTCTGGTACCTGTCCAGGTGTGCTAGCCCATGAATACACGTGTTCCAGAACACACATGTGATTACTTCTCTGTGGCCACCTGATCTCCTGGGTGGCTTTATGAAAACTGAAATGAATTCCTGATAAGACTGATTTCTAAATGAAATCTCTAAGTCAGATTTAGATTGGAGCAGAATATAATTTGAATGAATCAATGTATGTCTAGAAAATAAGCTGTTTCTCCCAAAGTTTTAATAAAAATTTTTTCCATAGACTATATCATTGTCAATACTCATAGACCCAAAACTCACAAATTTTGTATATCTCCATTGATAGTTTGTTTCCAAAACTGTTAGAAAGTTTGTTTCCAAAATCCATTAGTCTCTCTCATATACATATACATGTATGTTTAGATAGATAGATATGTCTATGTATTAATACCTATCTATCATATCTATTTTTTGCTGATAACAAGTTTATTTCCATTGATGTTTTGAATGATGACCCTATCTTCACCAAAAAAGTCTGGACTATATTCAGAAGACTTTGCTTACTAAAGCCAAAGGAAGAGTTAAATACAGCAAAAAGATAAAGAAGAGAAAAAAAGAAAAAGAAAACTGTAAAATGACAATGTTGAACAAAAAGTATTTTCCAGCTAATCCTCCCTGGCTGACCTGCCTAGAGGACCATCGATTCCATTTTCTCTTTCTGTGCATACAGGAAGCCTCCATCTCCCAACTTCCATTGCATTTGATCAGGGTCCTGTGACTCGGTTCCTACCAATGGGATGAGAGTAGCCATGGTGTGCATCCTTTCAGTTCTGGCCACGGTGGTCCCTGCTTGCCCTTCTCCTTCTTGGCACCCCTAGAGGCCAGGTATCAAGAGGATATTCTTACAAGATGGAAGGAGCCTGTGGTTCTGAGTCACCATTTGGAGGCCCCAAAGGGGCCATCTGGCCTACTCTGGACAATGTGATGAGGGATGTAAACCAGTATTATGTGAATGCTGAGATTTTGGGTGTTAATTGTCTTGTATGTCTGCTTAGCCAGAGAATCCTATTAACCCAAAAACACTCATCTCTGATAATCATTGTTAATAAAGATTGAGATGCAGTGGGCTGCGCTGTCTTAGTCAAATATTAATATTTATTTAGCACTTACTAGGTCAGGCACTGGAGTCAGTGCTTCCTCACATCATTTTATTTAATCTTCATGACAGTCTGAGGAAAAGTCGGCATTAGTATCTCCGTTTTACAGATGAGAAAACAAGGACTCAGCAAGGTTTACTCAGGCAGTGAGAACGGAGCCTGAATGTAGGTCTGTCTGATTCCAGGCTCATCTTCCTACTATCACGCTAGATGTATTTATCCATTCAATCTAAACAGGTGATAAAGAGATTTTGGAGGGAAGAATAGTGTGTTTCATTCATTGGTCAACCCAGCAGATGTCCATGCAGAGGCAAGAGAAAAGATAAGGCATTTGACTAAATTGTTCTGAAAAATGCAAGTTGTAGTGGTATTGGTTTTGGTGATCTAAAATGTTCCCGTATTAGCTCAATTGATGAAATACATACAACCCCCCTTGTGGCAAGCTCACTCTGAAATCTGAGTCCTCGCTCAGCCAATTTCACATTTAATTTTCCCCTGGTAATGACTGTAACTTGTTTTAAAAGCCTCTATTTCCTGGACCCCTTTTCATCTTATTTCACATTGGAGTCAATGAAGCAGAATTTCAGGTCTTCAGTATCTGATCGATACACAATACCATCTCATTCTAAAAATGGCTTCTGAGGGCATTTCCAGTTGAGCGACCTCATTTTTTAGACATGGGGTTTGTCTGTTCAGATCCCTTGGGGGTATCTTATATTGGGTAAGGTATCTTCTCATAGTTGTGCACAATTGATTTCTCTTATCAAGTTGCCTTGACTTAAAATATTTTACTTCCCAAACTTAAATCTCCAAACTGTATCCTTATTCCCTTTGACCCAGTGGAGCCAAATAAAGTCAGAATTCCCTGGTGTCAAAGGAGTCTCGTGAGGCTCCTTCCTTATTGAAATGGGCATTGAACTTTGCAAAGCTGAGAGAGGACAAATGCGTCTAGAAATTGCCTCTGCATGTCAGAGCTCTGACAGACGCCTTCCTTCTGCTCCGCTTTTGAGAGATTTCCAACTTGGGAGGATTCCAGAGTGCACCTGCAGCCTGAGAAGGCAGACTTGCTTTGGGGAGAGTGGTGATGGTTCTGAAATGGCCAAAGGCAGTTACTGAGCCCTCAGGCTAGCTGCGCTGTTGTCCATTGACCGTGTTGGAGGCCATTAGCAGAGGCTGACCACCTGGTCCCAGACACTCTAATGAGGATTTATGGGGTCAGTGGCTGGGAGGGAGATGGATTGTTTCTTTTTTACCAGCATGGACATGCCGAGGCTACAATTCTCTAGATTCCTAACTGGCCCCCAGCCCCGATGGGCAAGAGCCCACCATGTTTATCTTCTGGTCAGTCTACTGACCAGAGAGAGGGAGTTCTTTGCAAACGTGGTGCAATCAGAAAGGGGGTGTCAACTCTTCAGGTTCTTTTCAGGTAGAAGCATCTGGTGGGCATGTTGGTGGGGGTGAATCTATCTGGCTGGTGTTGGCAGGTGCTTAAAGTCTTGGAGGGGAGGGGAGAGGTTCTGCACAAACTTCTGCACCTTAGAGTGTGTGGGTGGATGTGTGTGGCAGTGTGGAGGTGTGAGAGTGTCTGTGTGTGAATATGTATGAAGGGGTAAGGTGAACATGCTGTGTGTGCCAGTACATGGTATGTATGTGAGTGTGTATGAATCTTTGTGTGTGAGTGTGAGTGTGTGTGAGTACGTGAGTGAGTATGGGAGTGAGTTCGTATGGTGTGTGAGAGAGTATGGCACATGATAATCGTGAGTGTGCATATGGAGTGTGTGTGAGCATATAGGAATGTAAAAAGCCTTTATTTTCTTGGGCTCCAAAATCACTGTGGACAGTGACTGCAGCCATGAAATTAAAAGACGCTTGCTCCTTGGAAGAAAAGCTATGACAAACCTAGACAGTGTGTTAAAAAGCAGAGACATTACTTTGCCTACAAAGGTCTGTATAGTCAAAGCTATGGTTTTCCCCCATATCATGTATGGATGTGAGAGCTGGACAATAAAAAAGGCTGAGTGCCGAAGAATTGATTCCTTCAAACTGTGGTGCTGGAGAAGACTCTTCAGAGTCCCTTGGACAGCAAGGAGATTAAACCAGTCAATCCTAAAGAAAATCAACCCTGAATATTCATTGGAAGGACTGATGCTGAAGCTCCAATACTTTGGCCAGCTGATACGAAGAGCCAACTCACTGGAAGAGACCCTGATGCTGGTAAGATTGAAGGCAGGAGGAGAAGGGGACAACAGAAGATGAGATGGTTGGATGGCATCACAGACTCAAGGGACATGAGTTGGAGCAAACTCCAGGAGATGGTGAAGGACAGGGAAGCCTGGTGTGCTGTTGTCTGTGGGGTCACAAAGAGTTAGACAGTACTGAGCGACTGAACACCAACAGTGAGCATGTGTATGAATGTGGGTGTGTGACAGAGTGAGGGTGGAGTGTATAGATAAGAGCGTGGGCATGTGTGTCTGTGTGTGTGTCTGTGTGTGAAGCCTGGGGAAACTGCAGAGAAGAGAGCATCACAGGAAAGCAGATGAAAGGCTGAAACTGGTTTCTAGAAGGAGATGGTGGAGGAAAGTGGGTTAGCCAGCCTGCGAGGAAGGTTGAAAATGACTGAGGTGGGGGGTGGGGATCCCTTTTCCTGTTCCCATTGGATTCTCCAGGCAGCCTTGACAGTGAGCCAGGGAGATAAATGGACGCCCAGAGAGGTTAAGTGACTGGCCCAAGGTCACAGGACCTTTAAATGGAGGGTGTCAATTGGAAGAGGGTTTATGATGGAGACTTGACAGACTCTCTGTGGGTCAAGGGTAATAAAAATGAAATCATCTTAAATCAAGGAGGGAGAGACCCAGCGAGGAGGGGCACCCTGCTATGAAGAGGCTTCCTCCTGAGCACTGTTGCCATGTAACATGAGAGAGAGGTGGTCCTTCCTAGAGGGTGAGTGGGCCCCTAGCCTACCTCCCCTGCTCAATACAGGCTTCAGGGCAGAGGTATCCCCCCAGTCTCTGATTACCCTTTGGAGTCTAGACTCCCCTCCCACAGCACCCACCCCTGGGTCACACAGCTTATTTTCATTAAAAAAAAAATCCATGCAAAAAAAATTTCATACATAGGATAAAACAGAGGGCTCTCATATTCCCCGAATTTAGGTTTTTCTTCTTCTTTGACCTTAGAATGAATTTTTAAACGATGCATCTTGTGGCTCTGGCAGGTATGAAAAATGGAGGGAAACGAACGGGTGAATGATTTATTTAAATGTTCCTACCAATGCTTTTAACTGATTTTGGATCCTTGCCTTTGATTTTGCTCCCATTTGGAACTGTGCTTGCTTATCAGGTCAACCTTGTTGAGATTCAAAATAAGGTGCATCTTTAACAACTGCATTCCTTCCCCCTGCCCACACTGTGGCCCTGGGGAGCTTATAGAGAATGCCCATGAACAACTCCTGGAACTTCTTCCAGTGGCTTCAATGATGGAGTACACGGTCTGAAGTTCAAGTCCTGGATTTGACTTCTTGTTCTGCTATTTACTGAGTGCCTAAGGCAAGTTCCTGAAATGGGGAAAAAACTCCAACAACAACTAAGCTTCTTGAGAAGAGAGAAAGAGGTTCTTGTGGGGGAGATGTTGGACCTCTGGCTTGTTCTTTCTTATTTTTATTTTTTAATTAAAAATAAAAAAAATAATTGTTCACCCTGCACAGCATATGGGATCTTAGTTCTCCAACCAGGGATCAAACTAGTGACCCTGTAGTGGAACCTTGGATTCATAACCACTGGACTTGTTCTTTCTGACCTTTTACCTCCCAAGCTGAGTACGACACAAGAGCCAGCATTCGATCCATAGTCCATTCACTCGTCTATTGATCCAGTCCTTAGTAGGCTGCCTATGTGGCAGGCATTGTTCTAAGTGCTTGGGATATATGGGGTGTACAGAAAAGAGAAAGATTTACATTATACACCCGTGAATTATGTAATAGATTAGAAAGCGACACTGCAATGGACAATAGTGAAGCCCAGGAGTATCAGTGCCAGGATTGAAGTGGGAGAGATAGCTGTAAAAAATAGGGTGGCCTTCCCTGGTGGTCTGGTGGTTAAGAATCTGCCTGCTAATGCAGGGGATGCAGGTTCTGTCCCTGGTCCAGGAGATCCCACATGCCATGGAGCAACTAAACCTGTGGGCCTCAGCTCCTCCACCCATGCCTGGAGCCTGTGCACCTGTGCTCCGCAAAAAGAGAAGCTGCCCCAGTGAGAAGCCCAAGCACAGCTAGAGTGGCCCCTGTCCTCCAAAACCAGAGAAAGCCTCTCCGTGGGCAGAGGAGCCTGGAGGGCTACAGTTCCTGTGGTCGCAGAGTCAGACACGACCGAGCGACTAAGCACGGCACACAGAGAAAGCCCGTGTGTGGCAAGGAAGACCCAGTGCAGCCAAAAATAAATAAATAGGGCGGCCAATTTGGCTCCAGAAGAAGATGCCATTAGGGCAAATACTTGAAAGGGATGGGGATTGGATGCAGGTGTCTGGGGAAGAAGACTGTTCCAGGCAGAGAGAGCACCCTTTGCAACGGGCCCGGGTGGGTACTTGTTGGCCTTGTTCAGGGACCAGAAAGGAGGAGGCATAGTGAGATCAGAGTTATGGGGAGTGGATCATGCTGGCCTTGGGGAGTAGCTTAAAAATGTTGGTTTTACTCCAGTGAAATAGGGATGATGTGCTGGGTGTTGTAAATTATCCCTCTGGTGGATGATTTAAGAATTCACTGCAGGGAGGACAGGACGGAAGCTGGAAGAACAGGTAGGAGGCTGCTGCAGGGGTCCAGGTGAGGGAGGGTGGGGTGGGGGGGGGGAAGACCTGAATTCTGGAGCTGCCTTGCAGAGTAGGGCCAGCCAATTGGCAGACAGATTGAATATTAGGCCCAGGAGAAAGAGCACTCCCATGGAAGGATGGAGTCAACATTGGCTGGGACAGAGAGGGCTGAGGTAGAGCAGGGTTGGGGGGAAGATCTTCCCTTAAGAAGGAGAGTCTTCCCTTAGATATTTCACTTAAAATCCAATTTCTGACATCACTAACAAGGGGATGGGGCCACAGAGAGCCTGAGCTCTTCCAGAGGCTGCAGAGCTGGGATGTGTGGAGCGAAGAGTCAAAGGCAGGGGGACCACGCTCTCAGCCACGCCCTTTGCCCACTTCTTCAGAATGAAGATGCAAAATCAAATGCCTGTTTAGCAGGGCGATGCTGACGCTGCCTGCATTGTCTCTGTGTTGGGGGGGGGGTGGCCAGCTTGGAAGGGCCCCCCACACACTATCTGCATGGGAAGGGCTGGGAGGGAGTCAGGAGCCAGAAACCCCAGGTTAAACTTGTACTTTGTGCAACATATGCTGACCACCTCCAATGTGCCAGGCCATGTGCTGAGTGTTGGTGATTCCCAAATAATTCCTCATCTTCAGAGCTAAATGCTTAGCAAGATGTGGATAAAGTTGTCTGCTTCTTTTTTTATCCTAAGTTCCTTAATCACCTTGAGAGATGATCTTGAGGCTAGACCTGGCCTGGAAGCAAATTCATACTCGTCTTCAGAGGAGTGTAATGGTTTCTTTGTGTTGGTGTGTAAGCGCACACAGGTGTGTTTATTTGAATGTGTGTTTTGACCTATTTTGTGTCTGTGTGTCTGTGGGTGGATGTGTCTGTTTGGACACGTGTGTTGTGACTGTGTGAGCTGTGTGCTGATATTTGTGTGTGCATGTGTGTCTGTGCACCAGTGTGTGTTTGCATGCAACCATCTCTGCTGTGCCTGTGTGATTGCGTCTCTGCACATGAGTGCATGTGTATGTGGCTGTATGTATGTGTGATGTGTATCTACATTTGTGTCTGTGTCTTGATACCATGATGTACTCTGTGCACGCATGTTCATTTTCACTGATATATGGGAATTCCTAAGGGCTGGCTCCTCACCCTTCACTGGCTCCCTTGATGCCTCTGTCTCTCCTATTGACAGATTTTCAGTTGTACTCCTTGTTATCAAACCAAACTTGGGTCCACTTGCTGGAGCACAATAAAGTCAATCTACTGATAACAGGCTGTGGTGATGGGAAGTGCAGCATTTGCTGCAGGCACCAAGCAAGGAGTCTAGGTAGCTAGTGTTTAAAAGACCTAAACTCCCCAATGGCTTCCAGGGAAGGGATTTTTAAAGACAGGGTGAGGGAGATGTGTTGTGGGGTGTGTGATCAGTTCATGGACATTCTTCTGATTGGTTGGTAGTGAAGTCGGTATCATCAGCCTTCCGGTTCCAACCCGTCTGGGGTTTTCATGTTTGTGTTCTGTATGTAGTTAACTTCCTCCACTTGGTAGAGGTTTCAGCATCAGCAAAACAGATCAAAGGACATGGTTCAGGATATTATCTAAAGCCCCTGGGGAGAAACTAAAGGTCCTTGGCTTTGTTTAGTGTCTCAACTTATTGTATTGTCTCGTTTGACTGCTTTCCTTTCTTTCTACATTTTCTCATGTCTCTGATGCAATTTATTCTTTGGGACTCAGGGAAGGCATAGGAAGCTAAAGTTGTTCTACAAACAAGAGGCATATGGAGAACATGGTGGGGGTTTCTGTCCTAGAAAGGTTCCCATAGGGTTCTGCTCATAAGGTTACATCCTTATCCCTCTTCTAGAATCTTCTGCCTCAGCTTTGCTCTTCATTCCTCAGACACCAGTCACCTACTTCTCTTCACTCCAACTGGAGACTGTTATTTGCAGCCTCATTTTTTTCAAGGATTGTGCTTCTTGCTAAGGCTGTGCATTTTCTGAATAGCAGGAAGTTCAATGCAGGTTCTGAACATTTCTCTAGCAAATTTATCCTTCCTTATTTCATAAGTGACCTTACTAAGTGGATTCATCCAGGAAGAACCCTAACGGGTAGAGGCAGACCTCTTTATTTGTCCCTGATGATAGTTAGGGAGCCACTAAATTAATTATGCCAATTTCCATTTTATTGAGTATGGCGTTCCTTTTGATTTAGAACATTTTTACCTCTCCAAGTGCTTTTAAGGAAGGTTATGGCAAGAAAAAGTCTATTTATCTCTGCATATTTGGTTGCTTTTCATAAATTGCATAAATTGCATTTTAAGGGAGTGGAAATTGAATCTAGTCTTTTTTTTTTAATTGCTGAAGCCAATTAGCTAGTAAAGTGTTTAATTATGAGAGAAGCATTCAGATCTACAACCAAGTAAAGCCCTCCTGAAGGAGCTTTTCAGACCAGTTCTGCCTGTTATTTCCTTTTTTGCCTCCGACTTCTATTCTCTAAAGAATCAGTTTCCCTAAGTCAGACAGAGGAAAAATACGGCATGACATCCCTCAAACTAAAAAGAAATGATACAAATGAGCTTATAAAACAGAAAAACTCACTCACAGACATAGAGGATAAACCTATGGTTGCCAGGGGTGGGGCAGGAAGGATGTGGGGAAGGGATAGTAAGGGAGTTTTGGATGGTCATGTGCACACTGCTCTATTCAAAACAGATAACCAACACGGATCTACTGTATAGCACCAGGAACTCTACTTGATGTTCTATGGCAGCATGCATGGGAGGGGAGTTTGGGGGAGAATGGATACATGTATATGTATGACTGAGTCCCTTTGCTGTTTACCTGAATCTATCACAACATTGTTAATTAGTTATCAGTTCAGTTCAGTTCAGTCGCTCAGTCATGTCCGACTCTTTGCGACCCCATGAGTCGCAGCACGCCAGGCCTCCCTGTCCATCACCAACTCCCGGAGTTTGCTCAAACTTATGCCCATCGAGTCAGTGATGCCATCCAGCCATCTCATCCTCTGTTGTCCCCTTCTCCTCCTGCCCCCAATCCCTCCCAGCATCAGGGTCTTTGCAGTGAGTCAACTCTTCGCATGAGGTGGCCAAGTACTGGAGTTTCAGCTTCAGCATCAGTCCTTCCAATGAACACCCAGGACTGATCTCCTTTAGGATGGACTGGTTGGATCTCCTTGCAGTCCAAGGGACTCTCAAGAGTTTCTCCAACACCACAGTTCAAAAGCATCAATTTTTTGGTGCTCAGCTTTCTTCACAGTCCAACTCTCACACCCATACATGACCACTGGAAAAACCATAGCCTTGACCAGTATACTCCAACACAAAATAAAAAGTTAAAAAAAAAAAAAACAACCCCAAACAAAGAACCAACTTTTTTCTTTCCAACCTTCTGTTTAGACCTGTGGCATTTCAGAGGCAAGTGGTGGCAGGGGCGGCGAGGTGGGGGTGGGGGGGTGGGCTGTCACTGCTGCTGTTACCAGGATGCAGAGAGAGATTAGTGGCCTGAATATTGACTCTCCTGAGTATTGATGCTCACTCTGGCTCCAGGAAGACCACCTGGGTCAGGGTAGAGGAGTGAGTTTTAGAAAGATGCTCACTGGTATCTAGATTTTTCTTCTTTGTCTCAGTTCTTCCTTCCTACATTCAAGGTTGTGAGGCAAAACTTAAGAAGGTCAAAATGCATGATAAACTGAAACAAAACAAAACAAAAAACCATTAGGTGCTTGTTGAGTATCAGGAGATACAAAATGGATCTACTGGAAAATCCCTTGGGCAGTCATGACCTGGCTACACAGTCATGGTTCTTCTAAAATCAGAGATACCCTAGCATTCTCATCTGCTTGATGCCCCTATCCATTTCTTAGGACTTTTACTACTAACCTGAAGCAGGCTTTAGTGAACTATAGTCCACAGACCAGATCTGCCTGCTTTTAAATTAAAGTTTAAAAGTTCCAAAATATAGAAGCAGCTCATACAACTCAATACCAGAAAAACAAACAACCCAATCAAAAAGTGGGAAAAAGACCTAAACAGACATTTCTCCAAAGAAGACATCAGTTCAGTTCAGCCACTCAGCTGTGTTCAGCTGCGACCCCAAGGACTGCAGCATGTCAGGCTTCCCTGTTCATCACCAACTCCTGGAGCTTACTCAAACTCAAGTCCATCCAGTCGGTGATGCCATCCAACCATTTCATCCTCTGTCATTTCCTTCTCTTCCTGTCTTCAACCTTTCCCAGCATCAGAGTCTTTTCCAATGAGTGGCCAAAACTCATTTTCCAATGAGTTTCCAATCAAGTGGCCAAAGTATTAAAGTTTCAGCTTCAGCATAAGTCCTTCCAATGAATATTCAGGACTGATTTCCTTTAGGATGGACTGGTTGGATCCCTTGCAGTCCAAGAGACTCTCAAGAGTCTTCTCCAACACCATAGTTCAAAAGCATAAATTCTTCAGTGCTCAGTTTTCTTTATAGTCCAATGCTCACATGACTACTGGAAAAACCATAGCTTTGACTAGACGGGCCTTTGTTGGCAAAGTAATGTCTCTGCTTTTTAATAAGGTGTCTAGGTTGGTCACAGCTTTTCTTCCAAGGTGCAAGTGTCTTTTAATTTCATGGCTGCAGTCACTATCTGCAGTGATTTTGGAGCCCGAAAAAATAAAGTCCATCACTGTTTTTCTGTTGTTTCCCCATCTATTTGCCATGAAGTGATGGGACTGAATGCCATGATCTTATTGTTTTGGATGTTGAGTTTTAAGCTAACTTTTTCACTCTCTTCTTTCATTTGCATCAAGAGGCTCTTTAGTTCTTCTTCACTTTCTGCCATAAGGGTGGTGTCATCTGCATATATGAGGTTATTGATATTTCTCCCAGCAATCTTAATTCCAGCTTTTGCTTCATTCAACCTGACATTTCACATGATGTACTCTGCATATAAGTTAAATAAGCAGGGTGACAATATACAGCATTGATGTACTCCTTTCCTGATTTGGAAACAGTCTGTTGTTCCATGTCCAGTTCTAACTGTTGCTTCTTGACCTGCACACGGATTTCTCAGGAGGCAGGTCAGCTGGTCTGGTATTCCCATCTTTTGAAGAATTTTCCACAGTTTGTTGTGATCCACACAGTCAAAGGCTTTGGCATAGTCAGTGAAGCAGAAGTAGATGTTTTTCTGGAACTCTCTTGCTTTTTCAATGATCCAGTGGATATTGGCAATTTGATCTCTGGTTCCTCTGCCTTTTCTAAATCCAGCTTGAACATCTGGAAGCTCATGGTTCATGTACTGTTGAAGCCTGGCTTGGAGAATTTTGAGCATTACTTTGCTAGCATGTGAGATGAGTGCAACTGTGCAGTAGTTTGAGCATTCTTTGGCATTGCCTTTCTTTGGGATTGGAATAAAACTGACCTTTTCCACTCCCATGGCTACTGCTGAGTTTTCCAAATTTGCTGGCATATTGAGTGCAGCACTTTCACACCATCATCTTTTAGGATTTGAAATAGCTCAACTGGGATTCCATCACCTCCACTAACTTTTGTTCTTAGTGACGCTTCCTAAGGCCCACTTGACTACCCATCCCAAAGAAGACATACAGATGGTTAACAAACACATGAAAAGATGCTCAACATCACTCATTATTAGAGAAATGCAAATCAAAACTATAATGAGATATCACCTCCCACCAGTCAGAATGGCCATCATCAAAAAGTCTACAAGCAGTAAATGCTGGAGAGAGGGTGTGGAGAAAAGGGAACCCTCTTGCACTGTTGGTGGGAATGAAAATTGATACAGCCACTATGGAAGACAGTATGAAGATTCCTTAAAAACTAAGAATAAAATCACCATAGGACTCAGTAATCTCACTACTAGGCATAAACCCTGAGGAAACAAAAATTGAAAAAGATACATGCATCCCATTGTTTATTGCAGCACTATTTACAATAGTTAGAACATGGAAGCAACCTAGATGTCCACTGACAAATGAATGGATAAAGAAGTGTGGTACATATACACGATGGAATATTGCTCATCCATGAAAAGGAACACATTTGAGTCAGTTCTAATGAGGTGGATGAACCTAGAGTCTATTATACAGAGTGAAGTAAGTCAGAAAGAGAAAGATAAGTATTATATACTAACACATATATATGGAATCTAGAAAAATGGTACTGAACAATTTATTTTCAGGGCAGCAATGGAGAAGTAAAGAGCTTCTTGATGAAAGTGAAAGAGGAGAGTGAAAAAGTAGGCTTAACACTCAATATTCAGTAAACTAAGATCATGGCATTCAGTCCCATCACTTCATGACAAATAGATGGGGAAACAATGGAAACAGTGATGGACTTTATTTTTTTAGGCTCCAAAATCACTGCAGATGGTGACTGCAGCCATGAAAGTAAAAGATGCTTGCTTCTTGGAAGAAAGGCTATGATCAGTTTAGACAGCATGTTGAAAAGCAAGACATTACATTGCTAACAAAGGTCCGTCTAGTCAAAGCTATGGTTTTTCCAGTAGTCATGCTATGACCAACCTAGACAGCATATTGAAAAGCAGAGACATTACTTTACTGACAAATGTCTGTCTAGTCAAAGCTATGGTTTTTCCAGTAGTCATGTATGGATGTGAGAGTTGGACTATAAAGAAAACTGAGCACTGAAGAATTGATGCTTTTGAACTGTGGTTTTGAAGAAGACTCTTGAGAGTTCCTTGGACAGCAAGGAGATCAAACCAGTCAATCCTAAAGGAAATCAGTCCTTAATATTCATTGGAAGGACTGATGCTGAAACTGAAACTTGAATACTTTGGCCACATGATGTGAAGAACTGACTCATTGGAAAAGACTCTGATGCTGGGAAAGATTGAAGGCAGGAGGAGAAGGGGACAACAGAGGATGAGATGGTTGGATGGCATCACCAACTCAATGTACATGAGTTTGAGCAAGCTCCGGGAGTTGGTCACGGACAGGGAAGCCTGGTGTGCTGCAGTCCACGGGGTCACAAAGTGTTGGACACAACTGTGCAACTGAATTGAACTGAACTGAATGGAGAAACAGACATAGAGAATGGATTTGTGGACATGGGATGAGGGGGGAGGAGAGAGTGAGATGTATGGAGAGAGTAACGAGGAAGCTTACATTACCGTATGTAAAATAGATAGCCAACGGTAATTTGTCTCAGGATACTCAAACAGGGACTCTGTATCAACCTAGAGGGGTAGGTTGGGGAGGGAGGTGGGTGGGAGATTCAAAAAGGAGTGGATATATGTATACCTATGGTCGATTCATGTTGAGGTTTGACAGAAAACACCAAAATTCTGTACAGCAATTATCCTTCCATTAAAAAATAAATAAATTAGAAAAATAAAGTTTTATTGAAACACAGCCTTGGCCATTTAGTTGCATATTGTCCTTGGTTACTTTGGGGTTACAACATGGGAGTTGAGTAGTTTCTTTCCCCCATAGCACGTGAGAATTGTAGTTCCTTGACCAGGGATTGAACCCATGCACACTGCAGTAGAAGCATGGTATCTTAACCAATGGACCACAAGGGAAGCCCTGGGAGTTGAGTGGTTTTGACAGAGATCTTAAGGTTTGCAAAGCAACATATTTGCAGCTGATTCTTTGAGAAAACGTTTTTTTCAGAAACAGACTCACAGACATAGAGAGCAGATTGTGGTTGCCAAGGGGGAGGGTGGCGTGGAGGGATAAACTGGGATTTGGGGAGTAGCAGATACAGACTATGTAAATACATAAACAATAAGCTCCTACTGTACAGCACAGGGAATTATATTCAATATCCTGTGATAAACCATAATGGAAAATAATATGAAAAAGAAATATATATATATATATAACTTAATCTCTTTATAGCAGAAACAAACAATATTATAAATCAACCATACTTTAATAAAATAAATTTGAAAAAAGAAAAATGTTTACTGACTTACAGTTTAAAGTACAGAATGTGAAAAAAAAATCTAATTCAGATTTAACTCACCCCCTCTTCTTCCCCTCCTCCCCAGAAGAAAATGGACATGTAGAAGCCTAAAACTTTTTTACAGACTTCCCTGGTGGTACAGTGGTTAAGAATCTTTCTGCCAGTGCAGGGGATGGGGGTTGATCACTGGTCCAGGAAGATCCCACATACCACATGACAACTAAGCTTGTGCATCACCACTACTGAAGCCTGAGTATCACAGACTGTGCTCCCCAAGAGAAGCCACTACAGTGAGGAGCCTATGCACTGTGACTAGAGAGGGGCCCCCACTCACTGCAACAATAGAAAGTCTGTGTGTAGCAATGAAGATCCAGCACAGCCAAAACATAATAAAAAGATAAAAATTGAGAAATTAAAAAGAAAAACAAAACACTCTTTTCCTTTGGGAAACTTCATGGAGGGAGTTCAATGCTCTGTCCATGGTACTGGACATGCTTTCCTTGACTTCTTAAAAGCATTGTTTGTTACCAGAGGTGGGGAAAAGAAAAACCAAAGGTGGCTGAAGACCAGCCACCATGCCCTTCACGTTGGAGGATACATCACATGTTCATTGTCCCTTCAGTTTTCGTGGAGTAAACAGGTGGAGATGGCTCTTGTCAAGGAAGATTCCACGTGTCTTTGTTTTTTAATGAAGAGTAATGGCTTTACAAGTGTTTGCATAGCCATTCGGTATTGAAAGGAGGTTCCCATCCTGGCATCTCTATGAATTTTGTTTCCAGAAAGTGCCTGAAGGTCAATTAAAAGTATGTTTACACTTTCATTGATGCAGTCTGACAGTGAAGTATAATATTTAGACAGCATGGTAGCATTTATGTTCTAAATGTGGACATAAACTTCTTGTTTTACACTGGAACTGAAATCAATAATGAAACAGAGCAGCACTACATCAAATCAATTCTGAAAGGCTCTTGAAGTCGATCCAAATTGCAGAGAGATGAAGGTAGTCAAAATATTTAGCGCAACCTATTTTGTTAAGTTTGGGGGAAGGTGTAGCTCATGGAAAATGAGGGTAGTTTGGAGCTTGTTTCTGTAATTCTGGTCTCTAAACCTTGACCACTCTTTTCTCCATGGGGACTTCTGGAATGGGGTAGCATTGACATCTGCTTCTTTTGATATTCCTCCTTCAAAGTCCCAACTGGCCAGAACTTAAAGAGACAACCTGGAGGATCCTATGCTGATTTTTCGTTAAAATATACACAAAAATTTGGTGGCCTAGCTTTAGAATTAAAAAAAAGCTACATAGAGCAACGTCTGATACTTCTCTTTCTAATTTGCTTACATTATTTCCGTATTCCTGGGGAGTGGGGTGGGGGTGAAATTCTCACTTGGTATATTCAAACTCTCCACCACCTAGAATCATTCAATCAACTGCTCTGGCAAGATCAGGGGGAGGCGGGAGCCATGTGGTTGCCAGTAAAATGGTCCCATTTGAAAGAATGAGATACTGTGACGGAAGTTCTGCGATGAGGGACAAGGGATCCTGGTGAGCCAAGGTCTGCAGCATCCCCTCCTGGTAACAGGATGAGGTTTCTGAGCAGACTGTAGCATTTGCCTCATACTCTTCCCCTGGGGAGATCTGGCTTATCCAAATGCTGTGATAACCTTGTAAAAACTGGGTCAAACGGAAACATAGTGGGAGTATTCCAAACAATTATTTTATTGCTGAGATGTGCTTAAAAAGTCATGTTTTCTGAAGAACAACCCCCGCAGGGTTTAGTCTTATATTTTTACTGCTGTTTAAAAATGCCCTCTGGAATCATTTGTAGCTGGAGCTCCGAAATGTTGATACACAGAACAGGATGACACATTTATGTGAATCTCCTACAAGGACCAGGGTACTGTGGAAGGTTCTAGTCTGTGTGCAAAACCCTTGGGGGAAAGAAGCACTTCTTTTTTTTTTTTAATTATTTATTTATTTGGCTGCTCTGGGTCCCAGGTGTGGCATGTGGGATCTAGTGCCCTGACCAGGAATTGAAACTGGGCTCCCTGAATTGGGAGAGTGAAGTCTTAGCCACTGAACCACCACGAAAGTCCTAAGAATCACGTCCGAGAGAAGAACCAAAGAAATGGACAGAGGGGGAAGAATGAATGGAAGGATGACTGGATAAACAGATAGATGGATGGACAGAGGGGAAGATGAATGGATGGATGGATAGAAAGAAGGAAGGACTTCTGTGGGCCATAGAACTATACAATACTCCCAAGCTTATGGAAAAGACTGGAAGTCCCTGACTCCTGACCCTCTTGTTATCTATTTTTTTTTTTTTTTTTTTTTTCTCTGAGTCAGTGCTTGCTGGGGTGGGGGAGGCTTAGGTGTTTTAGCACCTTGATAAGCACTGACCTCCATCTGAGGAGGGAAATCATCTTCTCTCTCTGCTCACTTGAGGCTCCAGCAGAGAGTGGAGTCTTCTAGAGACTCACTCAGCTTCTCTTAAAACTGTTCCTGTCTGACTCAATGGGCTTGACATTTTCAGATACATCATGTGATGCCAGCTGATACCCAAATGCTGTCACTGATGAGAGTGGTTCAGAAGGGCCAGAGACTTGGGTGGCATTTTATTGTGGCAGGCGAGAGAGAATGTGAAGGCATGTGTGTGTGTGTGTGTGTGTGTGAGTTCACTGTGGTTGGGGGATGGAGGATGGCTGAGTGCTCAGAGGTCAGAGGCTCAATACATACAATGGTTGTTTTTTTCTGGGAGGCTTGGTTTGGGCCGGGGTGGACTCTGGGGAATCTGCCTGCATCCTGAGAAATAGATGGGCCCTCAACTCATAAAGACCATGAGGTAGTGACTCCTGAGCTGAGGAAGGTGTGAGACTTCTGGATAACGGAGCTGACAACCGAAGGGTAAATGTTGAAAACCTTGTTAGGGGGTTAAAAGAAACACAACTCAGCTTTGCTTGGGATCAGAAACAATAAAAAACAATGCATTTATGAGGTATTATTTAACTTGTTGCCTTCCCTCCAGCCCTGTGAAGTCCATGTGAGAGACACTGGTGACTCCGCTGCACATGAAAAGCGAGAGATGAAACAGCTGATGGTGGTGATGATGACAGATTATAGCTACTCTTCACTGTGGGCTGTGTGTTCCAGGGATTGTGTCAAATAGCCACCATATCACTTTTGTTTTTCCTCAGGACAATTCTGTGAGTTGATAGGTGGGATGGCCATGACTCATAAAGAGTTTCTTTCTTCCTAATTTTGGAAATGCTGACACACCCTCACAATAACCCTGTGAAAACCGGTATTAGTATTATCACTTCCAACTTACCCATGAAGAAACCAGGCATAGACAGGGTAGGTAACTTACCCAAGGTCACACAGCCAGGAGGCGGCTAAACCAGGATTCAAAGCGAAGTCTGAGCTGTCCAGGGCCACCCCATGCCACTCTCCTGCGCTGTAGGTGGAGAGGCCTGGCTGAGTGTTTGGGGACTGTCATTCCCTCACTGAGCACTATCAGTGGTAAGCCACTGCCTCCCCAGGACTTTTTCTTTTCTTTCTGACCACTCCCTGAGTAAAACGAGAGTCCATCTGTCCCCTCCAGGGACAGACCATAGCCATGGCCCTCACCTACCCGAGGGCACAGTCCTGAGTCTTCTGGCCACTAGGACTCAGAGCCCAGCCATGAACAGAAAGGCTCTCGGGGTGGTCGTCTATTTGCACCCATCGGCAATGGGCTGGGGCCTCTCAACTATTCTATGGAGAAGCACCAGAAAGGCTCTGGCAGGAAGCTGGGCTCACCCATTTCTCACCACAGGCAAAATGCTCTCAGCTGGGGTCCTAGCTTTCATGGGGCCAAGCGGTGCCACCCATGGGCAGCCGAGGGGCCAGCAGACAATGTTCTTGCATCCCATCATGGCTTGTGTCCTAGTGGGGTGATTCTGAGATCTGCTAAGACTGGCTGTGGGCTTGCCGTTAACTGGCACCTCCGTCCCTTGGCTCTGGATCATCCAGACGTGGTGCCTGGCAAGGCCAGTGGAGGACCTGGACCCACGGCTGGTTAAAGTAAGACATCCTCTGTGGACTCAGGATCCTCTTGTCCTGCCCTGTTCACAGTCTCTAAATCCAGGAGTGGGACTTCCCTGGTAGCCCAGTGACTGGGAGTCTGCTTTCCCAGTGTGGGGGGGACCTCTCCCCCCCCCCCCCCCCCCACCCCCCCCCCTCTCCCCCCCCCCCCATCCCAACCCCCCCCCACCCCCTCCCCCCGAGACAGGTTCCATCCACGGTCATGGAATTAGATTCCCCATGTAGCAACTAACACCATGATACAGCCAAATAAATAAATAAATATTTTTTAAAAATTCAGGAGCATCCCATGAGGGACCTAGTCCATGCCCCGTTTCTGGCAGCCCAGCTTATCAGGGTGCATTGAGGCAGCTTGAAGCTGGAGTGGGCTGACTCCCCCACAGTGGCACATAGGGCCTGACCACAGACATTTCTGGACACCTAGAAGGAATTTGACCTTTACAGTGGGGCTGACAGAGAGCCACAGGGGTATCTGAGCAGGTGAAGGCCAGGCACAGACCTTGGGAGAGTCAGGTCGCAGGGTTAGACTCCGGCAGTAGTTTCCTGTGTCCATTATAGCAAATGACCACAAATAAGAGGAAGTTGATTCTACCACAGCTCTGGAGGCAGATGTCCTGTATCAAGGTGTCAGCAGGGCTGTGGTCGCTCTGGAGGCTCTGTGGAGGTGGATCCATCCTGCCTCATCCAGCCTCTGGTGACTGCCAGCCAGCCTCATGGCAGCATCACATGGATCCTTTATTTTTTAAACTTTTTATTTTCTATTGGGGCCATCACTTCATGGCAAGTAGATGGGGAAACAATGGAAACAGTGAGAGAATTTATTATTTTTTTTTTGGCTCTAAAATCACTGCAGATGGTGACTGCAGCGATGAAATTAAAAGATGCTCCTTGGAAAGAAAAGTTGTGACAAATTTAGACTATATTAAAAAGCAGAGACATTACTTTCCCAACAAAGGTCAGTCTAGTCAAAGCTATGGTTTTATCCAGTAGTCATGTATGGATGTGAGAGTTGGACTATAAAGAAAGTTGAATGCCAAAGAACTGACACTTTTGAACTGGTTTTGGAGAAGAGTCTTGAGAGTCCCTTGGACAGCAAGGAGATCAAAACTAGTCAATCCTAAAGGAAATCTAAAGTCCTGAAATTCTTTGGAAAGGACTGCTGCTGAAGCTGAAGCTCCAATTCTTTGGCCACCTGATGTGAAGAACTGACACTTTGGAAAAATATCCTGATGCTGGGGGAAAGATTGAAGGCAGGAGGAGAAGGGGATGACAGAGGATGAGATGGTTGGATGGCATCATCCGACTTGATGGACATGAGTTTAAGCAAGCTCCAGGAGATGGTGATGAAGAGGGAAGCCTGGCGTGTGCTGCAGTCCATGGAGTTGCACAGAGTCAGACATGACCTGAGCAACTAAACTGAACTGATAGCAGATTAGGGCTTCCCTGGTGGGTGTCAGTAAAGAATCTGCCTACAGTGCGGAGACCGCCCGGGGTCTATCCTGAGGTTGGGAAGACCCCTGGAGAAGGAAATGGCAACCACTCCAGTATTCTTGTTTGGAGAATCCCATGGACAGAGGAGCCTGGCAGGCTACAGTCCATGGGGTTGCAAGAGTTGGACATGACTTAGCAACTAAACCAACCACCACCATAGTCCGATTAACAATATGATAGTTTCAGGTGAGCAGTGAAGGGACTCAGCCATACATATACATGGATCCATTCTCCCCCAAACTCCCTTCCCATCCAGGCTGCTGCATAACACTGAGCAGAGTCCCATGAGGATCACGTGGATCTTTACCTCAGTATTCAGGTGACCGGCTTTCCTCCTCGTGTCTCTCCTTTGTGTCTCTTATAGAACACTTGTCATCAGATTCAGAGTCTGCCGGAAGAATCCAGGATGACCTCACGTGGAGATCTTCTTAACTTCAGATCGCATTTGCAAAGACATTTTCAGCCCCCCAAAATTAACACTCACAGGGTTCTGGGAGCTTCAAAAAGTGGACATATCTTTTTTGGGGTCACCTTTGAACCTACTCTCCCATGGACTCGCCTGGTCTGAATACCAGGAATACATTTCCTCCAGAGTTTCAGTGTACAGGGAGGTGGCCAAAGGGCCGAGGAGAGCACGAGTTGGGTTTATTCCTCTTCCCTTGGGTGGGAGGATCTTTTCAAATAATGGTTGTGGAGCTAGCACATGGACCTACTGCTTGTGTCTGTGCACTCCTCCAGGCTCCCAGAATAATCACAGTCCCTCTGGAGTCCCTCACCAATCAGTCTCAGCTGGTTTGTAATTCCCTTGGTACAGCAACATCTTCCATTTTTTTAAAGGCTTTCATTGTGTTATGCATTTCTGTCCAGCACGGGCCGTAATTGTTTCTTGAAACTTGATTTCAGCATCAGCACATCCTCATGTGTCTAGAAGGGCAGTGGTCCCTCGTTCCAGCGTCTCTTGGAGTCGCTTCTGGGTTGGTGCTCTGGGAAGGGGTGCCCAAGGGAGGACTCCAGGGACTCCTAGAGCCACTGTTGTTTCTTGTGACTGGGAGAATCTTTCCAAAATCAGGCTCTTGCCTGGAGAGGGGTCAGGACGGGGGAGCTGGGCTTCACTTTCCACAGCTCAGATCTCTTTCCACTGTTCTCTGGAGACAGCAGAGGGGACTTTGAGCCCCGTGCAGGTGTGTGTTTCTAAGCATTTTAGAAAGGCTCATTTCTAACGTTGAGGTCAAATATGTGGTGAACACACTGTCAGCAGAAAGGCTGTGGTTGAGGTCAGAGTGGCAGGCAGGCCAATTACCGCGCGGATGTGTTCTCATTTAGGTTTGGGAGGTGGCGCCCCATGGCACCAGCCCTCTGTGAGCCAGCCTCAGGTGCCCTTCCCAACTGGGCTGCTGGCTGGTGACTTGGAACTTGACTAGCACATGCTTGTATCTCTGGGGATATTTGCTGCCCGACCACCTGTCCTCAGGTGATGTCCTTGGGCAGGTGACAATGCAATCCTGTTTCTGGGGCTGTCTGGGTTTATACCTGTCTTTCTGGTGACTTCTGTTTAGCGTTCATCACACCCACTTGGATCTTCCCTCCCTCTTTTCTCCCTGTCTTTTCTCTCTCTTTTCTTCCTTCCTTCCTTCCTTCCTTTTTTCTTTCTCTCCCTTTCTCTTCCTTCCTTTCTCTCTTCTTCCTCCACTCTCCCACTGAAGTAAAATTGCCATAACACATAATTTACCATTGCAAAGCACATACTTCTGTGCTGTTTGATACATTCATAATGTTAGGTGACCATCACCAGTTCCAAAGCAATTCATCATCCTTAAAGGAAGCCTTGTACCACATAGTAGTCTCCCACCTCACCCCCAGTCTTGTTAACTACTAAGCAGCTTTCTGAGTCTGTGGGTTTTTACTTATTCTGGGTGTTTTCGTATAAACGAGCCTGTGGTCTTGTGTCTGATTCCTCTCAACAGCACGGCAGGGCTCTTCTGTGTCGTGCACCATCAGTGTAGCCTGTGTCTGCTGCCAGGGATGAGACACAAGGAGAGACTGCAGCCACCTGCTGGGGTCAATGCCCTCTGCCTGGTTCTGCAGGTCCTGAGCTCAAGGGTGTGACTCTGAGAGTTGTCAGGACCCCCAAGAGGTTGAGTGTCTGTGGTCAGAACTCGGGGGAAATCCGGGTCTCATACGATTTGAAGGGATGCAGTCAGGGGCTTCCAGCTGCTGATGGCCACATCACGCAGAGCCATAGCTGGTCTTTCCCACCACCTGGCTTGGCAGGGTCCAGGCATTGGCAGAGAGATCCATGTCTCTAAGGCTCCTGGGGAACCAGGACCTTGTACCCAGTCCTAGCTCTGGGCAGTTAGAAACAGAGCCCGGGGCAGGGATTGGCAGAGTCCCCTGATATGCCTGGCTCCCTGTCCACCCACAGCTCCCTGTTCATGCCTCAGCAAGGGATGTGGGGTTCCTTCTGACCCCACTCTGGCTCCTTGAGTTTCTCCAGGACTCTGTGTTTCTCAGGATAAGGCCCAGCCTGGGAGGCCGTCCTGTCCCCGGCTTCCTTCTCCCCCTGGTTATCGGTGCTCCCAGCAGCTTTCTGAAGCCTTTGGTTTGGGTTTTACCTGCTTGTCAACAGGAAAGTCCTTTCCAGCCTCCCCTACATTATCCTGCTGATGTAACACAGGCATTCATCTGCTGGGAGAGGCTGAGCTTTCTGGTCAGAGTTGAGACTCCAGCTGATGCTCAGGTGGGCAGGTAGACCTGTGACCAGTGGAGAGCCTGGGGTAACTGTCTTCCCAAGTTGGGTCCTAATTAGTGGCAGCTGTCGGGAAATGGACCTCTGTTAGTTGACCCTCAAAGTTGGTTCTACCTGCACCTTCCTGTCCTGAGACGTCTACCCTCCAGCAGCCGGATCCTGCTCTCTAAGCACTGCCTTCTTGTCCTCTCTAAGGCCCTGTGCCCAGGTC
Source organism: Odocoileus hemionus (assembly GCA_020976825.1). Taxonomy (NCBI): domain Eukaryota; kingdom Metazoa; phylum Chordata; class Mammalia; order Artiodactyla; family Cervidae; genus Odocoileus; species Odocoileus hemionus. The sequence goes on along the minus strand of JAJLRB010005240.1, from coordinate 844 downwards.
GCTGGTCTTACCAGCATGGTCCCCAGGGTCTCTGCCCAGGGTTTCCAGGTGGCTCTGCTAGGATGATGTCTGAGTTATTGAACTATTAGAGGCTCCTTCCCCGCTCGTCACTTTCCAGGACTTGTGGGACTGAGCCTGTCTTTGCTTGTGCTGAGTCAGCCCCTATGGGGCCTGGGGTTCCCAGGTGGAGCAGTGGGACCTCCGTCCCACCTGGGTAGAGGAGACAATCACAGCTCTGCATGGCTCCCCACTCCACTCCTTCCCCCTCCACGAGCCTGGATGTGCCCCCAGGGCTTTCAGCAAGAGCAGTGGTGGTCAGGGAGGTCCACGCGTGGGCTTCAGACTCAAGGAGAAGGAAGCAGGTTCAATGCTGTGCTCTTGGGGGGTTCACCCTTTTCCTCGGCACACAGGCCCTCTACTTCCCAATCCCTCTTCTCCTAGGGGTCTTGGCGGCAGCCTTATTTTGGAGAGACCTCTGGGTGCTGAGCATCTCCTATGACAAGTCCAAAGCCTCCAACCTGATGTTGCTCATTTGCAGGCTGCTAAGGTTAAGGGGTCTGTCAGAGGCCACAGAGGCGGGCAGGGGCTGGCCATGGCACCTGACTCTGGGGCACTCTGCACTCCATCACCCTGCTGGCAGCTGCCAGTGAAACAAAAATGGATGGGGGCAAAAGTGCAGGATTGGGTGCAATCACAGCCCAAATGCCAGGGGAATACAAATGACCTCGGGGGAAGACAACAGCCAAATGATGTCCTTGCTCACCTCACGTTTCTCACCATTTTTCTAAGAGAGCTGTCAGTGTGCTGATTGCTTTGGATGGAGTCTGATGATTGCCTGGTGGGG